>MUZC01000275.1:444449-494137 GCA_002072015.1 Radix auricularia
CCCCCCCCCCCCGGCTGAATTAACGGCATCGCCGAAAAGAGCTGAACGCATACGGCGATGACATCACATCGTACTTAAATTGATTTAAATACTAAATAGAAAGAAGTAAAGTACATCCATTTAGCTCTTACACTCATAAGGAAGGGATCCCGCAAATACCAGGGCCAAACTGCCAAACTATCCTTATCCGGCAAATAGTAAAAAAAAATATCCGGCCACCCCCTATTAATGATGGCATTTAAGTTTGGTGGAGGTCGAGGTCAACATCTGGTAACTTTTGATGAAAATTTGGACCAACTTCTTCATTGCTAGACCTTAATACTTGATGCACTAATACATGATGACCTTAACTTAGATGACATATCTGGAAAAAAACATGAAAACTTTGAAAATTCTAAATCCTACTTCGTATTTCGCCATAAGCTTAAGTATAACTCACAGCCCACTGTCCACTTCCGGCCTGCTGATACCTTTAATTAATGCGACCGTTAGATCTTCAGGGCGAGTCACATCTTTTCGTCCTGGACTGGAACAAATCGGCCAAATTTAAATATTGGGGTGGGGGAGATTTGGTCTTAGCAAGTAGTGAGAAAATGTTTACAACGAAAGTCATTTAATGTTGGTGACTATCTAATAAAAGCAGATTAAATAATAAATATCTGACCCATTCTCGTCATAACTCTAACGTGTATACACTTTTTTAATGGTCTCAAGTCGCTAGTTGGATCTCATATGGAATATAATAGTGATGGTATACAAGTGATGTTTTTTTAGGGAAAGTCAATAACGTATATATGACATGAGTTATGCCCTATGGCGGATGAAGTTGAAGGGTTATCGATTGGGCTAAAGCCAGGGGCCACCAAAGATTAAAGGGCCCCAAACTTGTTATATTGTCCAATAAAGGTGATGGACCGAGCCCCGGGTGGGATTGCAGCCAGAGACCCCACGCAATCTTAATCCGCCCCTGGTTATGCCAATGGTTCTAAAATTGATGGAGTCCTGTGCCAAATCCACAGGTATTCACGAGGCGCGCTGTCACTTGTTTTCATTCTAACAAGTACACATCCACTTAGAGAATGCTATCACCAAATTGGAAATCGGCTTAGTATAATTAAATAGCGCTCTTATATATGTCACCAAAATGGGTCTAGCAATATCCAACAAACAGCAGCTAGTCAAGTGGTTTTCATTTGGCCTAACGAGCACTAGATGTCACATAGGATAAAAGTGAAATTAAACATGTCTTTTATATGGTGAGGAGGATACAGTAGCCCATATAGAAACAAATTCGTGGTCGTAGTTTATATATTTCAATATGGATAGCCTTCCTATTGGCTGTTGGTCATGGTTAGACTGCTGCATGTCTGTCGACTGCTGCCTGCCTGTCTATTGACTGCTGCCTGCCTCTTTTTTGACTGCTGCCTGTCTATTAACTGCTGCCTATCTATTGACTCATGCCTATCTATTGATGACTCTTGCCTATCTATTGACTCTTGCCTATCTATTGACTCCTGCCTATTGACTGTTCCCTGTCTATTAACTGCAGCCTATCTATTTACTGCTGTGTTTGAATTTATTTCTACTATAGATTACTTATCAATGCTTTTAGGCAAATATTCTAACATGAAACAATTGACATAACACTAGTAATTGTGCACCAGCTTATCTGACACTCACTTGTTCATTCTTGCCAGTCAAATAACTATAACCAGTAGTATCAGTTATCTTATTGTAATCTATTGATTGTGGCTTTGCACAGTCTGATATAATTATATGATATAATCTATACCCTGGAAATGAAACATTTATCTATCAACCCATTTCACGCTTGCCTTTATGCTAACAATTTCTTTGTTCTTGGACTTTCAGAGCAAGCATTTCATGGCATCCACAAGCAAGATCAGTGAAGGAATTCTCCTTGGCATGGGCAACCCTTTGTTGGACATGAGCATCAATGGAGACCTGAAGCTCCTGGAGCGTTATGGGCTGGCACCCAATAACGCAGTGCTGGCCACCGCGGAGCAACATGAGATCTACCATGAGATTGTGGAGAACTATTGGCCAATCTACAGTGCAGGAGGCGCCACACAGAACAGTATTAGAGTGGCCCAGTGGCTGATACAAGTCCCTAACGCTACAACGTTCTTTGGTGCTGTGGGGGACGATAAGTTTCGGCTTATCCTGGAGGATGCCGCCCGGAGCGTTGGGGTCAACGTGAGATACCAGGTGCACAGGGGAGGTAAGACGGGAGTGTGTGCGGCCATTATAACAGGAGAGGACCGATCTCTCATCACAGAGCTCGGAGCTGCACAAAACTTCAGCGTGGATTTCCTGAAGCAGTCAGACAACTGGGAGCTGGTAGAGAAGGCCAAGTTCTACTACATAGGTGGCTTCCTGCTGACAGTGTGTCCTGAGGCAGTGCTACACGTGGCCCAGCACAGCTCAGCACTCAAGAAGACTCTCATTATGAACCTTCATGCCACTTTCCTGTGCAAGATTTTTGCTGATCCCAGCTTGGGTTTGATGCAGCATGTTGACGTCCTCTTTGGTAACAGTGATGAAGCCAGGGCATTTTCTGAGGCTGTCGGTTTTGGTACAAGCAACGTCCAAGAAATCGCTCTGAAGACAGCTTCACTTCCAAAAGCCAACCCAGGGAGACCCAGGATTGTGATATTCACACAAGGCAAAGATCCGACTTACGTCGTGACTGAAGGGAGAGTTCAAGAGTTGCCGGTGGAGCAATTGGACCCCAGCTACATCAAGGACACCAATGGATGCGGGGATGCCTATGTTGGGGGTTTTCTATCTCAGTTGGTCCAGGACAAGTCACTCCCAGAATGCCTTAGATGTGCTGCGTATGCCGCCAAGGTTGTCATCCACCATTTTGGCTGCTCATATGACAAACATCCTGATTTTATTTAAGAACCATGACTAAAAATCCTATTCCTCATTTGATAGCATATTATTACTTAGGCTTATACTTATCCCCAACTTTGCTCAGATTTCAAATTTTGTTTTTCTGGTGAAAGAATTTATTTTAAAGATTTTGTTTTAGCCCAATATTTCCAGGGATAATTAGATTGTCCTGATGGCTGTATATACGAAATTATTTATTCCAAACTGTGGATTAGGCATCTACATGTATGACAGTCTCCATCTACAAGAAGGGCTGTTACATCAAAACTACATACAATTAACAGGTGCAGCATGGTAATGTAATTTAAAACTTGTCAGCTGTTAAATCAAAACTACATCAACTATGATATGTAAAAAAAAAAATCACATTCTGGGTCAGTGCAGATAAACTTGAGTAATGAACCTATTTTATTTTAGATCTTCTACTATACATTAAAAAAATTTTCCATCTGGCTGTTAAGTAAAAAGGAAGGTTCTTCAAATATTATAAATCATTGGGTGTGGAAAAATATTACTTGAAAAGTATAGAACTGATACGAACTCTAACATTTGTATTATATTCATCAGGGTAAAAAAGAATTGTATATATTTTCCTGTCATCTATTTACCAAGTTTTTATTTTATTTAACTACAAGACTCTGTACAGATACATTTTTTTGAAGAAAATGTTTTATTGTTATTTTGTTTACCTGTCTCTGGAATCTCAATTTTTGTTTAAACCTTTGTGATTTCAATGAAACGGTCATAACATATCTATTAGAATATAATAACAATAAAACTTAGGTGATTTACTGGCAAAGTTTCTTCCCCCGGGCCGTATTAACGCATAGGTCCGTTGGGCATTTCCCTGGGGCTCCATGGGAATATGTTTATTTATTTGTTTATGTTAATTTACTTTTTTAATCCTACGGGGGGAGGGGGGTTTTGGGGGGCGCTCTCTTTCTTTGCCCTGGGGCCTAACTCTATTTCTTTGCCTGGAGGCCCCAAAAAAAGGGTGTAAAGACGGCTCTGTCCTCCTCTAGTGTCCAATAGAATGATGACCTTCTACTGAAACTGTTGTAGATTTGCTGAATGTCATGTGGATTAGCTAGTCTCACCCTAAGCATGTACCCATGTTTATTGCTTGTATTTCTGTTAAATGGAATTTGTATGCAAAGCATGAATGTGATATTATCTGATCCATCCTTTGGGGAAAGAGTTGTTTATGGATTATGGAGAACATGAATTGAGGATTACATCATTGCTCTTTGTCTCAATGGAAAACCCTTGGAACTTTACAATATATTTCTTTATCTCTGTAGTGTATTTTATATCAGATTAGCTTTGAGTTTCCGTGAATTAAGGATTTAGATACTTAAGGAAAGCTAATTAACAAACTTCTGTGCACTAAAATTCATGTAAGCCAAAAATGGGGAAAATATAGATTTTAAAACTTGTACCCATTAACTGAAAGAAATTTTTTTTTTTCCAACTGAAGTTCTTCTATGAATGAACCCTCATACCCTTGGAAGGTCAGAATGTCATCAAACAAAATGTGATATGCCTGTTTAAATGAAATTTTTTTAAAATGTGAATGTTTTACAAAACAAACAAAAAATCTTTTTGGATATATTTACCATTTTAAAAAGTAGACATGTTTTTGTAGATTAGATCAGTTCTATGTGGATGAATATCTGTTGTGTTTTTGGTTGTTGTAAACTATTTTCGCTTATATCTGACTTATATTCTGATGGCTATATGTTGTGGATTAGAGTATTTTATAGAAGACTTTAAAGACAATTTATACAAGTCATAATTATAAAAGCTACAATGAAATCTTGGATGTCAATGTATAGGCAGTTGTTGCCCTTGGATCTGCTTACGTTCCATTAATTATTGCTCAAAGCTTGTTGACAATTTTTAGATAATGAATTAGAACATTTTGCCTGTAGAACCCTGTCAACTCTTGTGCTTGTGTGAAATCATTAAGAAAATAAGCTTACAGAAAGAAAGAAAGACTATTGTCTGTACTAGACTCACTATAATTTATATGAAGTAAACTGTTACATACACACTATATATATTCTATATGAGGATTGTTATTACAATGAGGCTTCCAATACTCATGTAAAATAAAACTAAACTAGACAACACCGTTATAGAGTAACTTGTACGTGCTTATCATATATATAGATAATAATGAAACATACTAGTGACTCGGAAATGGCATGTGATGAATTTAATTTTTAAAACACTAATGATGACCGTTGGTTCCATATTCTATTCAAGTTACATGTAGTCATATCTGTATAAATATATTGTTTGGTCAAACAGGCTAAGGTCACACATGATATTTTAGTTATCGACCATTGGTTACAAATGTTTTTTTTTTTTTTTTCACTTATCAAGTTAAGAGGCGAAAAAAACTATCCAAAGTCTATTAAGGAAGATTTAATTATTTTTTTTTAAAATTTTGATCAGGTAAAAGGATAAGGAAAATATAGTGTACATTTCAAATGGGATGCTTATATTATGGTCTTTATATCATTAGTGTCAACATTATTTTTATTGTATTTGTTGGTTCCAGAGAAATATCTTAAATATGGAAGCAAACTTATTCTAAAATGTTTAAATACACTTCTGACTTAAAATATCAGCTTATCATTATCTTATAGTTTCAATAATTGTGTGTATCATTTTCTGTATAAAGTGTAAAAAGCTGAATTCCCAACATGCTTGAAACCATTAAGTTAATACATGACTATTTATAAGGTAAGCAAATTTAATGGTGTTCATTCTAATCTATGTCCTTTTATTTAAAGATAGTTTGATGTTTCAAATAAATTTTGATGTCAAGTAAAGACTGTTTACAATGTTCAAGGAAAATTCTGATAATGATTTTGATTAAGAAACTTTTTTTAAACCCTCAATTTCAGCTTGTATAGATTTGTATCATGTACCAGTTGCTATCATTTCATGTGTGCTTGAGTCTGATGTGTATATCTTCCTTAGTTGGTCTATATGGGACTTCTTTTTCTTTGAGCTCTTAGGGGATTCTAGTGTTTCCATTAGAACATTCTCGGGCTTGATAGACACTGGCGGCGCCCATCCCTCTCCAGGTCAGAGGAGGACTTTCTTAGCGTTAGTCACTTCTCAACATTTTGAAAGGGACTTTTCGTGGGCTCGATCCCTCAGCTTGTGAGGCGAGCGCACTATTGACTTCTATTGGTCTATATATATATATATATATATATAGTGCTGTCTACTGGGTTGTTGGTCAGTGAAAGATTATTGATCATTTAAAGAACAGCTATATTCCTGTCATTTTTAGATGTTTGCAGAGGAAACAGACTGGTCTTCTGTTAGTTTAGTGTGATGCAATAGTTTTGATGTGATGGTGTCATGCAGTCAGTTAAATTGTTTTTTGTCCTCCTACAGACTTTTAACATGTTACTCAAATCTTGTCTATTCTCATGAGCCCCTCTTCTTGAGGCAACTTTTTCTGCTCTGGTAATAAACTTTTATTTTCTTGAGATTATACCCACTCAGTGGTGCTCTACTGAAGTTCTTAATTTTATATTTGTGTCACAAGATTGTACCTGGTGCTTACCACACCCATCATGTGGTGCTACCTGTCTGACCACACCCATCATGTGGTGCTACCTGTCTGACCACACCCATCATGTGGTGCTACCTGTCTGACCACACCCATCACGTGGTGCTACCTGTCTGACCACACCCATCATGTGCTACCTGTTAGATGTCTGAGTCTGGTGGGATAGGATGACTACCTGTGGTAGCGTGTGTGTCAGTAGATTCCTGTTGTGCTAAGATTGTATCCCTCATTGTGGATGTGGTGGAAAGAGTTGGGGTGTTAAAGTCTATCAGAAGAACTGGTAGAGATTTCACAGTAGCAATGAGCTTCTATATGTGTCTTTATGAATTGTGACATTTATAACTGGACTATGTTTGATTGTATGATTTCATTCTTTTCCACATCAAGGTCTTTTGTCATTTTTTATAGTGATATCACAGATTTTAAATTCTGTTTAATGTTCTAAAAGAATTGTGCCATATAATTTATTATTATGATGTACATTGCTCATTTTTAATATCTCTCTTTTATAAAATTTTATAAATAAGGGTGTACCAGGTTCAAATTTTTTTAATCCGTCATTTATGAAGTGAAATTTGGCAGGAGACGGATTTGTAAAAATGACTGGATTTGGGATGAGCCAGAGCCGTTATATATATATTTAAATATATTTTGATGGCTCTGCCAGCCAGATGGATTTGACCAGATTTATGAAGTGAAATTCTGCCAGAGCAGTTTTGTAAAAATGGCCAGATTCCGGATTTGCCGGAGCCAAAATCTAGTACACTCCTAGTTATAAACCAGTCCTAAGATATTTCATCTATAAAACCACACTATCTTAAAAATTTTGTCAAATACTTGCTGCAAGACAGCTCTTCACCATGAATCAACAGTCAGAATTATTACACATTTTGTCCATGGCTCTGTAGATGCATATATTGTCATTGTATGTATATCCAGTTTATTTTATTTTTCAAGACTGATGTCTAAAAAAAATATCTCAGGGGTTCTCATCTTTCTAGCCAAACAGGCGGCCATCACCTTGCATATATGAGAACTAATTGGCATACGATACCAGATTCAGGGCTTTGATTACTTTGTCTCCAAACCCATAAGTTAAACCATGTTTGTTATGAAATGAAGTTAAATGAAGTATTCATTATTATTGTATTTAAAAAAAACATGAATATTGTGACTTTTTTAGAAAACTAAAATTTAATAGTAAAAATTGTTAAAATAATAAGCTTTCAGTTAAGAATGATTCTAGTACAGTATATAGAATGGAACTGTCTGTAAAGCTCAGAGTGAAGCTGTCAGCCATATTATAACTGGGATGTATGCCAATTAATTCTCTCCTCCCCCATTTGTTCTTTTATTTCATTATGCACTGGATCACTGAGAGCCGAGTCACAAGTTTCAGTTGGTTTATCTCCCTTTACTCAATGGCTCAGCTCTAGACAAATAACTGCACGTAAGTCAAGGTTCTCATAATAACCACTTGCTTCTTGATCTCATTGAGAATCTCATCCAGTGATGGCAACTTAATGCTGTGCTTGCTTATCAAATATCTTGATGGAGGAACAGTTTTTTGAACCATAGAATTAGTTCAAAAATAAGATGTCTGAATAGCCAAAGAGTTTAGCTAACTGTTGACCCAGGACAGCTCTCAGTGACCAGATCAAAGGATGATATCCCGGTTGTAATGTACAGTCCCTTCATGGGAACTCATTAACTTTACATTTCTGTCATTGGAAGCATTTAGTGTATTTTCACATTTATTACCTGCCTTATTGTCTGCTGAACAACAGCCGTATAGAAGAAAGTAGCTGTCAGTAAGTTAGGATAAACTGTTGTAGCCTGTCAGATTGGTGAATCCAGGAAGTAGAGCAAATGTGTAAATGTTTGTGATATGAGAGTGAATTTTTATCATTAGGAACATCCAGCTGTTATTTTAAAATGAACTCTTTTTTTAAGATGAAACATATTAAAATTTTTAATATATTGAGTAGGATCTTTGATGACCACTGGCCTAAAAAAAAACATTGTGGCTTGTGTGAGAATCCTTGAGTAAACAGGAAGCTCACATAATAAGTTCCACTTCACAGATATTCTAAAAGATAGGTCATGTGGAAAAATGACCTCATTTTAAACACGTTATTATTTACTACCTCTAGGGGGAGGTTATCATCTCAACTCTCTGTACTAGAGTTAATTTTAGAGGAATTCATACCAAGGTATATATTATATATAAGTTAAGCCTAAAATAGAAAATGCTAAAATAAAAGTCATACTGTAACTTTAAACTGTCATTTGAGAAATGTTAGAAGTTAGAACTGAGTGTGACCTAATTAACTATATTTTAAACAGATCAGTTACTTCTTTTTACCATTCATTTCCTATACAGAATTTTAAAAACAAATAATTGAAATATACTTAAGTTCTTTCTTTCTTTAATTAATTCAACCAATTACAATAAAGTACATACATTTTTAAATGTAAACCAACATAATAACCAACAAACATTTTTTTTAAAGGGTTGCTAATGCAGATTGTTACTTGTGTTTAGTCATGAAATGTTTTCTTGGGGATAAATATTAATTAAAATGACATGCATAAAAAATGTAATTATTTTATTTTTAAAATAGGTTGTAAGTTTGTGTGTGTGACAATAACTAATGCTAGCACAAGATAAGACAACAAAAAGTAATTAGTAATGTCATAATTATTCATCTGCTTATGGAATTGATTGCAATGATTTATGGACATCATAAAAAATATATTTAATCTTAACTTTTGATCTCAAAATTATTATTTTATATCTGCTGCTACTTTTGCCTAATTTTAACTATTTTTATTGTTGATGAAAATGGGGAAAATATGGAGTGAAAACACCACCTGCTATTTTATTAACATAACAAACTAGACTGGTTTTAACATAACATACTAGACTGGTTTTAACATAACATACTAGACTGGTTTTAACATAACATACTAGACTGGTTTTAACATAACATACTTGACTGGTTTTAACATAACATACTAGACTGGTTTTAACATAACATACTAGACTGGTTTTAACATAACATACTAGACTGGTTTGACGTATTTTTATAACTTAATTTGTTTATTCAGAATAATTGTTTGAATTTTTAGGCTAACTTTCATTTGTTTTCTTATTGATTAAATAACATGTATTAATAATTCTAATTGTTTGTATAGAGGGTAATGCCACACAATATGTAATAAATATGACTGTTGTAACTGGCAATTGATCTGCTTTCCAGCAACTCAAGAATCTGTGCGGATTGTCTCCCATCTGGCCATTAATCCACCCCCTCCCCCCAAATCCCCTCCCATCTCACCTTTCTCTGTCTTCGATTTGAAGTTTCTCTGGTGATTAATACAACATGTATTACAGAAATAAACTTTGGCTTAATACTGTCAAGAAGATAATAAAACAAATAATTTCTTATATTTGTGTTGATGATTTCTTTTACTTTTGTGTTCCTATGATGTTATAAGAAGTCTCGGTAAAATCACCAACCTTAGAGTTAGAGACTATTTAAACCCCCTCTAAATTAAGCCATGGTAAAATTCACTTATTTGGCTGCTTGAAATTCATACAAAAGAGTCAAAATATATTTTTAAAATACCTCACATCAAACACAAATTTAAATACTAGAAAAAAAGATTACTCAAAGTTTCTGAAAATTCATAATACAAAGAAAGATTGTGCAGAATTGGAGATGAGCAGAAGGACTTGAATAGAAGAATGTAGAAAGTTATCAAATATGTTTTTTTGTTTTCTTTTTCATATCAGAAACATTTCTGCTCAGAATTAGAGTAATGTGCTGAACAGTGAAATTTGATAAAAAGTTGATACATTTAAAAAAAAATAAATTATTAGCTTCTATCAACAACTACCTTAAAACCTACTCACTGCCATTAACTTAATGATGTGATCCATGTCAGTACAAACTTTTTTATTTTACAAATTACTGACAAGAGTACGAAAAATAGAATAGAGTGTTTGAGATTGGGTGTAAGTGAAAATCTCTACAAAAATTACTTGCTATCTTACAGGAACACTCAACTATTCTTGAATTGATCTCATGTAGCTGAAATGTTTCAGCCTTTGTATTGGGCATTGGGGTTGGGTTGAAAGTAGAGTTCTTAACCAACAGGGGCCCTTAAAAAAATACGAATAAGTAAGATTTGAAAAGGGATTGCGCCTCATCCTAAAATAAAGTGACAATTCTTAACCTAAACATAACTTTTCATTGGCAAATATTTGACTTTAAAATCTCATGATGGCTGTAAAATGAGTTTTCAATATTTGTAAGAAATTGAAATAAAATTGTCTTTTCTGTTATTTTCAGGTCCAAATCCTCGCAGGTGTAGATAAAGGAAAACAAGGTTTGGTGTGTACGACTATCAAGGAGAGGAATTGGTGCTATGTGGAAGGACTCAACTGTGTAGGTTACTATTAAATAGTATTAGTATTAGATTCAAACCAATTAATGAGTGGTTCACTTAGTTATTAATATGATGTCAAATGAACTTGGAAAAAACAAAAAAACTTAAAGTCTGCTTGCTTGTAAAATGAGTGGTGTTACACGGGGTTTTAAATTAAGCGTATAATGTTAAAAATATATCATTAAAAGCTGTAAATGATGATAAATTGCAGCACTTTGAATGCAATCATCAAGGGTCTTGAAAACGTCATAGGTATGTTTATATAGCAGATTTGTTATTTTTATCCTCAACTTGCTAGGCTCTTACAGTACTAGTAGATAAATAAACTCTGAAATTACATACTAAAACTAGTAGCAACAAACACAGGGCCAACAGGTTTTGTTTTAACCAGTTTAGTCCAGAGCATTTTTGTTAGAAAACTATTTCCTCTATAAAAATCAGAAAAATAAGATTTGAACCGCATTCAAAAGAAATAACCACCATATTTTCTGTGTGATTGTAGATTCTACCTGCCATGATAGTCACCCTTGCTATTGTCACATGGTTTTGTTGATTTTTTAAAAACTTGATTTTCACTGTCTGCACAACCACATTCTCATTCATTACTCATTTGTTTGAGCTGTCACTCAGTTGTCTCCATTGCCCTGTTAATGTTTCTTTTTCTATTTTACAATATTCTTTTTTTTAATGCAGTATTTTTCAAATTTTTCACCTGCAGTTAAGTCATGCTCTGCTCTTCTTTACTCCTCGTGTCAAGTTCACTGGCTGTTTTGTAAATTTCAAATGACTGCTCAATACTCTGTCTCAAGTCAACAACACTTCCAAATGTCATTCTAACAGTTATGGTGGGTTGAGTTGGTCCATCTTAATCTTGATGTATAGTTTGCGCTGCTGTTCAAGTAACCCCACTCTGACATTTTCAAGCTTTCTACCTTCTATTAAACCCAATAAGGTCTTACCAGATACAATAAAGTAATAAAAAATGAAAATAATAGTTGTCTTTTTTTTACAGCAAAAATAAATCATGACACTTTACTTTTCAGCTCTTTCAAAATAACATTTTTTTTTTATTTCTTTAGTTTTCTATAGTAAATATACCTAAATTATCCAAATCATGTCATTATACTTAAATTATCCAAATCAGCTCTTATCTTATAATACTTATATATACATTACAGAGCATCTCTCTGTAAAAAAAATTATTGTGTCTTTCGCTTAGCTAAGGTTTATGTCCAATCTTACATTGTTAGTTTTAAATGTTGATGTCTGTTAGTTCTCCTGTTTTTTAAAAAGTCCTATAATGCCTATAACCTCTATTTATGAGATCGTAGGGGGTTCTAATGTTTCCATTAAAACATTCTCGGGCATGATAGACCCTGTCTGTCCCAATCCCTCTCAAGGTCAGCGGAGGGCTTTCTTAGCGATATACTTTTTCAACATTTTTGAAGTGGCTTTAATGTGGGCTCGATCCCACCCCCTCAGCTTGTGAGGCGAGTGCACTATTGACTTCACTACCCTGGTTTGTTCAGGGCAATGCCAGACAGAAAGGAGAATTTGTATGTCTTCTTGCAAGTGGATCAAGTGTTTTTATCTTTAAGTTTTGAGTGTTGTGTTTTATTTCCTATTTAGAATTTAATGCCTTATATTATTACTACTTTGCTCTTCTATCTTCGTGTTTCTCAATTTTGTCTTATTAATTTGCATATTCTTGCTGATTGCATTTCTGATAAAGATTTTTGTATTGTTTGTGATATTTTAAAATTATTTATTGTTCAGTTATGAGAGAAATAGCTGGGATTAAACTCTGGCACAAATAAATTGCAGTGGCAATTTTTTTGTTGTGAAAAAGTGGTTTGGAAAGTTTTAATCATTTGTTTTTATTTTCAGATTTACAAGTGGGTAGGCAAAAGTGCAACAAACCCTGGTGTAATTACAAAAGTTGAGAAGCCACTGCTTGTTACATCAGAAGTATCTCTGTTAGACCCTAGTGATTTGTAAGTATCTACCGTATCCAGGGTGGGCAACTCATTTTTGCCTCATAGAAATTATTTTCTCTTTGGCAGGCTACATGTTTATTTACACCTGACATTATGGTCTGTGATATTGATATGCATCACAGTGATGATCATGGACCCTTAAGAAGTCAATGTTACATCATGATTAATTATCAAATCTTTTAAGATAATCATTGACGTTCACCGATGCTGTAAGGATGCCTACCCACCCCCTGACCGTCATGTGTGATGCATTGGTATTCCAGCTATATAACTGCCTAAATGACCCATTACAAGACATTTTTGTTGGTTGCTATTAAAGCACTAAAATAGTTAAAGAAAACTTTGTTTTTAAAGAAATTTTTTAAAATCATGCTTTAAAAATTGATGCATATATTTTTTGGACACATTTATTGCCTTACAGTAGCGCATTGATAACACTTTTGAAATAACATGTTGCTATGGAATAAGCTTGTTAGCGGCTAACCGGTCCTCAGATGAGGATCGGTCATCTTTATTCAGGACCGTGTAACCGAAAAGAAAACAACAACAACAATAACAAAAAAACACTAGCGGTAACGTAGTGAAAAAAACAACAACACAAGCCATAAGGCGCCTCTCCCTCTCGCTTTGTCACGGTGAGTAAAAGCGATACCACGATCCAGCTGACAAGTAGCCTAGGTTGGCATTCAAACTAATCAAACCTTCAGTCTCCAAGCTGTAAGCGTGCGTACATGACGCGTTATAGCCTTGCTTCACTGAAGTTCACAACTAATAGTACTAGTTACTAACAGTGCGTGTTTGATGTCAACAACGGTCAAGGCCGAGGCTGTTTCTATTTATATTTATTATAGTCTGTTTCTATTTATATTTATTATAGTCTGTTTCTTATAAAGACAAAGAAAGCTATAAAAGCATATGACCCCGTGACCTATCTGCATTTTCTGATCACCGGTTTATAGTCCATTTCAGGCATTCAAAAAACATATTGGCGCACGCCGCTTAGTGAAGTTCATGTACTTTATTACGAGAGGTATTTGAAAGACGTAGCAAAGATACCGGCCGATTAATTGGCCCGCAAATCCGAGTTCGGTCTTTTAGTGACAGTTTTCCTGCCTATCAAAGGCATTTGTCTACAACATTAATAGTACGCCGAGTGAAGCTCAAACACTATTTGAACAGAAAAAAACGGGGAGGGTGAACGTGTGAATCGCAAAATTCAATTATTCTGGCGAGTTGACGATTGAAAAATATGTTTTAAAAAAAAATAAATTCCATTTTATCATCATTGTTTACTCCGTAGCTTTATAATTTTATTATATTATTAATTTTAATACGCGAGTTGACCGGCATCACACACAAGAGTGGTAAACATGACGTCAAAACGGACGGGGCGAGGCGTTGGTTTTTGAAAGTAATGAAAAATACCTCGCTAACTTTAACGAACGATTGAACGTGTCCTATTATTTAGACCCACAACGGGCGAGGCGTTGGTTTTTGAAAAGAATGAAAAATACTTCGCTAATTTTAACGAACGATAGAACCTGTCCTCTTATTTAGACCGGTGAACTACGAGTCCTCAAAATAAAATATAAAAAAGACAATTAACCATCACTGTTTAGTTAATTTTTTGGATTTAAAAAATGCTATGAATTGAGGGCAATGCGGAAAAGAGCTGAACGCAAGCGGGAGGGGGGGAAGCGGGCTTTGATACCATCAGACGACGCGAGGCGACAACATTCTCTTGTTAGTTCTCAAAATATTAGAGATATAAGGACGAGCGGTTAACCGGTCTTTTTTTGAATGGTTAGCCGGTCCTCAAAAACGAGCGGTCTTAACAACCTTACTATGGAAGATACAAACTATGTTAACCTGTATTGCATGAAATAATTTCCAGGCAACCAACTGAGGTAGAATGGAGATATGATGATGATGGCAACCGTGTTAGAGTTTCTTTAAGGAGTGGAAGAGTCATTCCCATTTCTAAGAAGGCTTTGGATCTTACTGAAGATTTTATTGATCAAAATGAATATTTAGGTAAATATATTATTTTTAACATCTGCTAATACAAAAGTAAAGTATCAATTTTTCACTATGTAACACATTTTTTAAATTTCTTTACAACTATGTTGTAGCTTTTCTTTATTATTTATCAAAGATTACTCACAGCATTTAATTTTAATAGACATTATTAATCATCATTTATGCTATTTCAAATTTTAATCATACTGAAATTGTGTGTTTTCTGTCAAATTATGTTACCTAAAGATTCATTTCTGTCAATGTTATGACAAACTAATTTGTTGTATTATCTACAGAACAACCATGGGACACAAAAGAACAAGAGCTCTTGAAAGTCACCTTCAAACCTTTGTCAAAATCATTTGAGCAGGACATAATGGACTCTTTAGGCATCAAAGAGACCAGGAAGAGGGCCCAAAACTTTTACTATTAATAGAGACTGTATATTGCATTAAATTTATCGACACAAATAAAGAAAAAGGTTTTGTGAATTTTAAAGGTGTGATTTATTAAAATTTTTAAAAGAATAACAGTTAAAGTAACTAACATACCTACAACAAACTCAAATATATTTATTTTGCAGTTTTTTTCCCCCATTTGCTTAAAAGATTTTTAAAATTATCAATAAAAATTTTAAGAAGCAAAAAAAAAAAATGACTTAATACAATTAGCTAGTCAATATAAACAAAGAATTCATGCAACAAAATACAATCAATTACTTTAGTGTCTATTTAAACTCAGCCATTTCCATGCATTAGTTCATTAAATCAACCATTACCTCTAACAGCAGCCCTAAAATTAATATTTTTAAATCCTGAGGGCATAATTGAATTAACATTGCACATGATAATATAATGACAGCTGACAGCAGTAGTCTTTCTAAATCAAGATAAATGTTGATTAATGCCTTTCACAGCTACAAATTAATTCTTAATTCAACAAACACATACAGTATTTACACAATACAACCTTAATAATTTGCACCAATCATCACCTAGCGTTGCTTTATCTAGTGCCCTATCATGCCAAATTATAAACACTTCAAACCACAGATTATACGCCAAGACAATCATTTCGTCACAAAAGAACAAATTTTATGTTTAAAAAATTTCTCTAATGATCAACAATTTTTACGGTGATGATGACTTAAAAGAAATTAATTAACAATTTTAAATTTAAAAATGTTACCAAACATGTTTATCAGTTGAAATGTTATTTTAAATACACACTAGTGGCAGTAATAATTCTATATACCCTCAATTTTTGTAAATCCTGGAATTTAATCATAATTTATAAGCATAAAACTAACTTTTTTTTCCCTTAAACTTAAAGAATAATACTTGTCCAACCATTCCTCCAACTCACATGTTCCAATGCTTGTCAGATTAATAATAAGGGCGCCTTGGATTATTCTGAAATGAAATTTAATACATTTTTGTAACATGTCACATGTATTTCTAGAAGTACCAAGTGTATGTAAAATTGTCATACTTACTAAAGGGTTGGGTCTAAATCTGTAAGCAAGCATCATTCTCTTACGGTAGGCATCAAACTCATCATCATCTTTGGTCAATTCAGCTGGCCGCTCTATGCCTAGACCTCTACCTTCCACTGATGTGTTACCTCTAGAGGAAAAACACATCATAAGCTCAATAAAATTCTATCATTGAGAAATATATGGCTCTATTGAGATGTTTTGACAATATAGAGTAGAGATCTTTTTAATATGTTAGAGTAGAATGTTTGATATAAATTTTTGAAACATGTCCAAAAAATTTGTGGATATGAAGAATAGATCCAGAAAATAAATAGAGAAGACTGAATCCATGAAGATCATTATGGGTTGTCAAGAACTATGATGCAGTGGAATAAATGAACAACATTACTTTCTAATTAAGACGACAAGACTTACTTGTTAACAATGAACAACAAGCAAGACTTACTTGTTGACAGGTTTGGTTATTCCCTGCTCCTGGGCTCCCAAGCCTGTTCCTTCTTTCCAACCCAGTTTGACCAGCATCTGATAGCCCATGTTCTCACAGGTCAACTTGAACTCCTTGTACTCAGAATAGTCTGGCTCTCTGCCTTCTTTTAGAGCCTGGACATTATATTCATTATTATAATCATATAAATATTACAGGTATAAAGTCAAAATTTGTTTTGCGTAGGTACATACCTATATATGTAAGGTCGCCTTTGTGTTATGTCGCATACATTTTTACATGGATTGGTGGATCTCGACCAAACTTGGCACATATATCTATCATCCAGATAAAATCTAGAGAGGTTTGGGGCGGGGGCCCATTCAATTACATTACTTAATATTTAAATGCCAATTTCGGATTTTTTTTAATGAACTGGAAATTATTATTACTATTTCGTTCAATAATTTTCTCGGAATAGAAACAAAATATTGAGCTTTTAAATTAAATTTATTTTCGATACTTTACTTGAACTGAATTGGGCCCAATTAAAGTCTTATCCAATTGTTTTTCTGACTGATTTTCAGTTTGGTAAACCTCGTGGGATATAAGTAAAGTCTAAATTATTCTTGAAAATTCTAAATTTTAGTTTTGCAAGATCTGCAATAATTCTTAGTCTACTTTACTGGGACAAGTTTGAAAGTTTTAGACCAAATTTTTGACAATGAATTTAATATGCTCTCTTTTTTTTGTATGAACCAAGCTATTTATTGGAACACAAGAAGCCGATTAATTTTACACGTTACTTTGCGTGTTGATGAAACCTTACTATATTTGGTATAATATGACCTGGAAGGGGATCAAATGAGAAGAAGTAAGAAAAACCATAACGGAGCCTCACAGGGAACAGGATCTCATAATGCAAGGGGATCATACTGGAGTAAATAAACCAAACTGAAAATATGGGATCTGATCTGGTAAAGGGATTTCTCAAAAATGGGACATTTTTTTATCATACTGGGGTATGTTATCCTAATCAAAGTTTGGGCAGATATCACCTGGGGTAAGGGATTTGAGAAAGCATGGGATTCCAAAATGCAATAGGACAATAGTTGGGAAAGGGATTCTACAAAATTCGGAATTCCATTATGCACTAGGATAATACTGGAATATATGATACCGTCGATGTATGGGATCACACCATAGAAAGGGATTACATCACGAATGTCATTCCATTATGCAACAAGATCATAATACTTATTTAATAGGGCATAAAATCTCAATGAAGTATGAATTAATATGGGGAAAAAGAGTTCTACAAATATGGGATCCCCTTATGCAATATGATAATACTGAGGTATGTAATCTCATCAAAGAAAATGATTTACTTCACAAATAGGATCCCATTACTTAACGGGATCATAATGGGGTTTGTAATATCAAATAAATATGGAGTCATTTGAGGGAAATGCATTCGACCAAGAACAGGACCCCATTAATCAACTGGATTGTAATGGTTGTGGTACAAAATGGGACCCAAACTGCAGGGGATCCATAATGCAATCCTGGGCGATGCTGAGTATATCAGCTAAAAATGATAGTATGCCTGCCTGCCAATCTGTTATAGCCTGCTAAACCATTCCTATGCATGATCACCATGAAACTTTGGAAGATTGTTGTATACGTGCCAGGGATAGTAACTGGCTAATTATTTTTTAATATATAATACTCATGGGGCTTTGGGGGCCCATTATGTTGTTTTTTGCTTATATGAGCTATATAAAAATTAGTTTAAGTGTAAGCTACAGCGTAAATGAATGGATCTTGACTATACTAGGTTATATAAATACTTATCTTATATTAAAATACAGTAGGCCACTGAACTCCTAATGTTCATTCTTTTGGGGCCAGGGCTCCAAGAAATGAACAGGTCTTTCGAACTTTACATCTTGCACTAACTAATAGCCCTGCAGCCCTAATGTTGTTTGTGTGCTTATATGAGCTATTTAAAAATTAGTGTTAGCTGATAGAAAAATGAATGGATCTCGACCAGACTTGGTTTATACAAACTATATTAAAATATGGTAGGCCACTGAACTCTTAATGTCCTTTGCTTCAGAGCCAGGGGCTAAAAACGTCTTTTTCGCAAACATTTTAGATTTAATTACACATTAAATTTTACATGCTTTTCAGAAATATAGAAAAATAAAATTATTATGAAATTTGTTGAAAGGAAAGTTATTTCTCACTTTTATTAGCTATGTAAATATCATTTTATTCATTTGAAACTTAGGGAGGTTGTTGAATACATTTTGGATAAGTTTTTTGGTACAAAAAATAAAAATGTCATTTTTTCCCTTAAATTTAAAAAGTTACTGGGTTAACAGATAGATCTTGACTAAACTTGGTACATAAATACTTGATGATCCCTATTAAAAATATTATGGGACATTTAACTCCTATTGTTAATTGTTTTTAAAAGGTACCACTCACTGATTTCTTTGAATTTATTCCTTTATATATCGTTGCAACGCGTGACAGGTCAGCCAGTATATAAAACACAATATTGCATGATTCTAAAATCATCGCTTTGTGCTATGATTAGAAAGGGCAATAATTGCTATTGTAATGTAATGATTAGGACACAACAAGTTTTGCATAGCAGCCCACATAAACATTCTTGAACTTCGACAATGCCTATTTGAAAAATGTATCAGAATGATGATATCATTTTCAAATGTCTGAATGCAGTTTAAATTTATTATTAAATATACCAGTAAAAAAGTTAATTAGTTTTGCTAGTTAAGGTATCACTTACTTTAAATGTCTCCATAAACTTCTCGAGTTCTTCAGGAGGAAGAAAGTCACCTAGAAAATGTTTTCCCCTTGCACCAGAGGTAAGTTTTTCAGCCCACTCTGAAAATTTAAGTGTTTGACTTAATGTTTGCAACATAAGAAAAATGGGTTATGCAAGGCTGTCAACAGGTACCTGGGCACATGCTGCTCCTCAAATTACTATGTCATGCATTTCAGGAATGATAATGCATTTTTCAAGTGGAATTATTTTTTGAAGCTGGCGTAAAAAAACAGCTGCAGTCGTCTTAACTTTGTTTTAAGTTGATTCAGTAATTTTTGCCAATGGCCATAGTTTTTTAAAACTTAAACCTATACAAAATGACAACAAAAACTAAAGCTCCTTTCACTACTTGAACATTTTTCAAAACAGCCCAAAAATTTAACTTTTGAATCTCCTCACTTTTGGTTGCATCCATCTCCTTGGCCCTCTGCCTGTGCTCCCATGTGCCACCTTCTGTCTCTTCATCAGAGTCATACTCATAACGTCTCTTGACCTTAACACCTTCTATTTCTGCCATCAAAGCTTGTTCCTGCATTTTCTTCTGAGCCATTACAAGCTCATACATGAAGTTCATCTGTAAGGAATGATGAGTTGTTTGGTCTCAGATAATCAAAAATGATGATGATAGTTGTGGGTTTGAACCAAAAAATAATAAGGTTTATTCAAGAATTTCTTAAATATATTAGAAAAGGTTTTGACAACAACATAATGAATTAGAGAGACATAGCTTCTTCTGCTAAGAAATCATAGTTGAATATCTATGGTACTTTTGATTATAACTCCAGTTTTTATTGTGTTATTTTATTTTTATTTCAATGCCAAAAACAGGGGGTTGACTAATACAAGCGTAATCCATACTGTTGGTTTAAAAACTGTTTTGAAAGCTGGGGGCAATAAAGCCCCAGGGAATTAACTCTTAATGTGTTAAAGCGCTATAATGCGTCCCTGACCGCTATTACCAAAGCGTCATGAAGCGTCCCTAGATAGCACTCTCGTTAGAAATGAGATCACGGAAAGTAAAAGCTCTTCAATGCTTGAAAAATGATGTATTCGATTTCCGGCAATGGCGCCTGTTTCCCTCGCTAGTGTTATCGCTCGATTTGCAAAGTTTTTTGGTAGTTTTTAGGTGGTTTTTTTCGAAGATGCGATTTTGCTATACTTAATTAGTAAAATAATAGTACTAAACTATAGGTAAAAATAGTTTTTAATGCCCTGAAATTAACATAGCGTTAATTGAAGAAATATAAAATTCAACTTTTCAATTGAAAAATCAGGGAATTGACTAATACATAAGATTGACTTATACTCGATATACATGGTAATATTCTTAGACATGAATACATTTTGTCAAGATAAAATTATGATGAATATCAAAATGACATTTTTTTAAAAAGGCAACAGGTCTTTACAACCAGTTGACTTATATAGCAATTTCTATTATATTTTACTATTACAGTAAACAGTAAAATGCTTGCATTCATAAGTGGGCCCTGATAAAAACTGATTCCAGCCAGTCTTTGTGAGGCTAAAAGCTCATAGCAGCAAAAACTCAATACAGGAACTCCTCATTTAAGCCATAGACAATCTGAGACTACAGTGAGCTTCCAAGAGCAGCAGGTTGAACATTCATCAATAGACAGACACATTATCACATAATAATAACAATAATAAAATGATAATTTATATAGCGCTGTATCCCAGCCAAGAGCCGGGCTCACAGCGATTTACATGGGGATAACACTACATATATATATTAATTAAATAAACATTCATATCATACTAACTACATGCTCCCAGCCTACTCCCAGTTCCTGATCCCCCTGTTGTGTAGTCTTTGAAACCATTCAAGAATTTTCATCAGCACAACAGTAACATTGTGAACCCTTTAAAAATTATCACAATTCGTATTTTTGGTACTATTTAAAAAAAACTTAAAAAACCAGAGTTTTTTAAACTTTAAATCCATTATGTATTTCCGCCAGACAGACCAGCATAAAAATTTACATGCAACATAGAGATAATAAAAAAATTCATTAATTTAATTACAGTACATTAGATCAATCTGCTTGAAAAATTTCGGCTCGATAGGATATCGGGAAGTGGGTTAAAAATCAATCCAAAGTTTTTGCGACAGACGATGTGAGTTGATATAGAGGATTAATGATTAACATAGCTTATGTGTAATGTACGGTCATTTAAGTGGTTGTTATGATATGAATGTTATTTTAATACTTATATGTATGTTACTATCTTCAGTTAAAGCACTCTGAGCCCAGTTCCTTACTGGGATACAGCGCTATATAAATTATCAATTAATTATTATTATTTAATTAAAAGATGATGTTTTAACATATAATTTCATATGAAATTGGAAACTAGAATAAAGTTTGTTTCAATGATGATCTGTGTTAAATGAAATAACCAGCATACAAATTAAGAATGGCCTTGTTTACCTCTTGTTGCTCCCTTATTTGTTTTAATTGCTCCTCAGATATAATGTCACTGCCAATAACTTTCCTTGCATAGGTTTGCATGTTGGTAGTACCTGGAACTATTCACAAGATTTATGACTTGAAAAAATACAAAACTCAAGTCACATTAAGGTGGTGCTGTGTAAAATAGTAAACACTTTTTCTTTCTAGATCTTTGAAGCTGTTAAAATATTTCTCTTAAATTTTTTTTTTTAAAAAGGGGAGAGGGATTTTGAAACAGAGCTGGTAAAAGATTTATGGGAGCCCTCAAAACCACTTGATCAAATGTTGGAACAAAAATATTTGCTCTTTTAAAATTGGCACTTCAATCTTTGGTTTGGGAGTTTTATGTGCGAACGATTACACCTGGTTGGAAAATATTAATCAGAATATATGCTTAACATACATGGTATCTGTGGTGCTGGAGGAAGCTGTGGTTGTATCGTGGCCACACCCCCTAGTTGAATGTTAGTAACAACACCTGCAATTGCATTAAACAATTTAAAAAATTCTACTTTGGATATAATTGCCAAATACGTGTGGACACCAATAGGACATCAAAAATAACAAAAAAGGTGGACAAAATACAAAAAAAGAAAAAGAAAGGAGGATGAGAAAAGAACAAATTTGAATATTTCATTCGAGACATCCCAGATTAAACTCACAGTCAGTACAATTTTATTGTAATGGCTGCCATTGTTCACGCAAGAGTCTTTAAAAAAAACTGTTCATTTTTTTCTGGTACAAATGATTTAAGATTGCAGTATTGGTCAAACAATTGCACATCATCTACAATAATACCCTTCTCTTTCAGATATAATATGCATGCAAATTTAGAGTCTTTTATTTTTATCTAAGTACATCCTATTGAAGCATTGAAATTCATCAGTAGGTTTCAACCCCTTTTCTTAGTAACTAACGCATGCTTTATGTACCAACTTAACATCTGCTCTAAAAATTCTTCTTCTATACCACTTTCCTTAAGTCTTCTCAACATCTCCCTGACTTTCAGGGAAATAAATGACTCCTCTAATCTATTTTTTAAAACTTCCAAGGTTGTGTGAAGATGGCACATAACCCCCTGACGTTTCTTCTCTTTCAAAGACTGCAATATTTTTCAACCATAATCTAGTTTTTTGTACAGTAAACATATCATGTAATAGTTGTAACAACGATACAAACAAATTATAATATAAAATGTAAGAAAAGCCAGACAGTTTAAGCGAATTTAACTTTACCTGCCGGACGTCTAGCAACCTTAATTTTGGGTGTAAACAGCGTACAAGTCATTCAATAAAATACACATTCTTTTGAACATTTATTGATAAAAAATATTTTAAAAATGTTAAGCCTATTTAATTTATAATTTGTTCAATTGATTTAAATTTAATTAATATTTATTTTAGATGCTTTTTTACAATTTTGTGGTAAGCAATAGTAATACAGTCGAACCCACTTACCTCGAGCTCGGTTAGCTAGACCACCCTATTATGTCGACGTTTTTTATTGGAACCGCCAAATTCTCTCTTTGTCTTAGCATTTTCTCGTCGTTTAATTCGATTTTTTTAAGTCGCCGAAACCTCATAACACGAGCACAAAAAAGGGTCAAATTTGCCACTTAACATTGGTTATCTCGATCCCCATGACCAATCGCCAGCTTTTGAAAATGTTAGCTATGATTTTTTTATAACCAAGGGAAGGGACCAAAGTTTCTGCCACATCAGGGTCTGCTGGTGACGTCACAGCCCACTTGCGTTTTGCTCTCAGCGCTGTGTTGCTTCTGGTACTATGGCAATCGCCGGCTTTTGAAATTCTTAGTTATTTTATAGCCATCAAGGCCACGAAAAAGTATCAGCAGACGATTAAAGGCAAAAAACAACAAAGCATTATAGACTTTTTAAAGAAACCAAAGTAACTGCATATATACGATACGTTTCAGAGATGTGTTGGAGAATAATAAAAGTTTTTATCGATAATCGACGTTGGTTTTTATTTTACATTTGTAAATTTCTGCTGTCAGTTGGTGCACATATACCTTTTGTTGTTAGCAAATATGTATGTACAATTTTATAGCATGCCGATAGCTTCATCAAACAAATAAAGGCAATGCTGTTGTGTTAAAAAAAACTCCAAAAACACGTGCATGAACATTATCATTTATTAACACTAGTGATGGGACGATACCAAAATCATAGGCTGCTTACTGTAAACAAGGCTCCCCAGATTTTAAAATATATAATATAACAGACTACAGACAGTTTACCCACCCCCACTCTCAATCTCCCACACCATTGTTGTTGGTTAGTCCTATTAGCATCAAGTTACCGAAGGAATTCTAAGTCCATTGTAAGCTGAGGGGATCGTATGGAATAATAAAATGTACCGTGTGCAGACTTGTTGTCATTGGCAACCATTCATCCTTCAACCTCATTTTGACTACATGTATTACATGTACTGTACTACTGCTTTGTTCTCATTGTTTCATTCATAAGAAGTGGCCGTGTGCAAAAGCCATTTAACTATTGGTTAGAATTAATTAAAATATGTCAAAGTTGAAGGTTCAAAAGTTCAAAAGGAGTACCTAATTTATTTGTGTACGTTTATATGGAGAAGAGTTCGCTTTGTCATGAGTCATATATATAGATTCTAGGTCACGATAGACCATTCTGAGTCCATTGTAAGCTGAGGATAAGTTGACGGACCCAAAGAAGATGATTAGGAAGAGAATGGTTCGGGGACAATGAAGGGATGTGCAGGTTACTTATTTGTGTAGCTTGTAAGGAAAATCAAGCAAGTGGCTTCGAAGGCACAGTATCACTCAATCTGGGAATCACCGCAAAACGGTGTTATATTTAAACTTAAACGGTCTTTAAAAACGAACGGTCTTAACAACCTTAAGAAAGAGTGAAGAAATAGGGTCCCGATATTCCGATACGATTCTGATTAATCGTCCCATCACTAATTAACGCACAACACGTACATAAAGAAATTTCAAGCGCATGTTAATATTTTGCCGCCATATTGGTTTTCGCTTTAACTCGATCATCGGTTATGTCAAAGCCATTTTTCATAACCCAACCCGTCGACTTAAGCGGTTTCGACTGTATTATAAATTTGTTGCTTGGAGTTTATGAAACAAATTGTCCAACCTGGCATGCCTGGTGATCCCATGTGAGCAGGTAGCAGAGAAGGCACTACGACACCAGGGGGTGCTAGGCCAGGAGAAACTATTCCTGGCTCAGCCAAAGGTGCCTTTTGTTCACTCCATCTTGATTTACGCTTTTTGCGCATAGGCTGTTGAGAGCCCCCTAAAATAAAAAATATTCACCAAGCTAAAACTTTATTTGTCAGGTAATCAAGGGCAGTAAGGGGTCAATCATGCAAATAGAGACATAATTTTTCATTCCCCTTTTCCCTTCCATATTTAATCCCTTATGTATTTTAACCCCTTTCTTTGTTGGTCTAGAATAGAGCAAAGTAAAGTTGGTCAAGTTCAAAGTTACAAGTTAGCTTGAGATGCTAATGTCTTTGATAGTCTGTTCAATGTTTGTATTAGGTAAGAAATTTTTTTTTAGTGCTTTTCCGAAATAAAAAAAAAATTTTAAATATTTTTTTTGACTTGTTACTTTTATAACAGGTTTTAGAAAGTCACTTAACTTATTAAACATTTCTCAAAATATTAAAACTATCATGTTATTTTTACTGAAGCTGAACAAAATATATTTAAAAAATAGTACCACCAACAGTAATTAGGTACATATTTGACATGCCATAACTTCTGCAGTTCACTCTGCACATACCTAGTTCATTGCTGGACACAGAATTTGACTCTTGTTTAACTGACGATTTCATAAGTTTCTCCACCTGCCACTGGAAATATTTATAGGTATCACTTGTCTTGTTACGCAGGAACCTGGAACATATTTCATATAATTAAATTAAGTAAATATAAAAATATATAATAATTTTCAATAGCGGGATTAACATAGAGTCAGGATTTGTGCTTATCTCTGAACTACAGCCGAATATTATATATATATTACATGTGGAATAAAGTAAAACACTTTTTAACTGACATTTACTGCCATGATCAGTTTGAACAAAATCTGTAAAATACTAAATTTGAAGTGCATCAAATTTCAAAATATTTACCAATATATCACTACATCACATTATTATTTGTGACAAATCGGAACAAAACTGTCACATTGAAAGCTTAGTTGTAGTTCATGAGATTTGATGATCAATAATATCTATTATACTGTGACTGAATTTCAGATTTTCAAATAGTCCAATAACTGAACTGTGTATAGTTTTATTTGTCACTTTTTTTTTCAAGCATTCTAATAACTTTCTGGGATGGTAAATTTTTAAAATGTTTAAAATGTAATAAAAACAAAGATGGAACAATCTTCTATTGAAACAATTTAATAACGGATCTTGATAAAGATATTATATCATTTGATCCAGACATGACTTGGTAAGGACATAAAGCACACACCGTCTTTTATAACATGTATTTAGTCCATGTCATTGAAAACTTGGATGACAGCTGCTCTGTTATCAAACATGGACTTCGTCATTTCAACAAGAATATAATGCTTATGATTTATTTAAATTTTATTTTAGCTTTCCATTTCAACTTTCATTTAGCAATGTTCCTCCATTCACTTTTTAACAATTGTGACCTACCTGTTAAATGAGTCCTTTTATTTCTGTACTTCATAAAAGAAGTTTTTTTTAAAAAAATGTTTATTTAATCTTTAAAAAAAAAATCCTTGCTTGCCTGCTACATCAAATCCTCCCACGCCTGCTACACCAAATACGCCTGCTACACCAAATACTCCCACACCTGTTACACCAAATCCTCCCACACCTGTTCCACCAAATCCTCCCATGCCTGCTACACCAAATCCTCCCACACCTGTTCCACCAAATCCTCCCACACCTGTTCCAGCAAATCCTCCCACGCCTGCTACACCAAATCCTTCCATTCTGAACAATTCATGAATTTCCGCCTCCATGCGCAAACCCAAAACTAGTGTAAATCATTTACATCAGCGGTCGGGAAATCATGGCTCATGAAGCAGATTTTGTTCTATTGATGGTTGCTTAAGAATTGCAGACAAAAAGTTCGATTGTAAAAAAAATTCTTCCGACAGCTTTGATCTACACATTAATTGACTTTAAAAAAATAATTTTTAAAAAGTATGCATGAAGCTTAGCCTCACCATGTATCAACCAGACTACAAAGCCACCAGCAAAGCTATGCAGAAACATAAGTCGCATTAATGGTAAGTAGTAATCATTATTGATTAGCAACAGCATAAAAATGTTATTTAAAAGAATTCAGACATAATTATTGTACTTTTAGTGTTGAAATTAGAGGCCACCCCTAAATGACATCAAGCATCTTAAAAAAAAAAAAAAAGAAGGGGAGGTTGTCGTCACACATCTGTGACGTTGTATGACAAGAGAAAAAGGGGTCTTTAAGAAATGTGACGTCGCATCAAAACTTTAGTATAAAAGTTCCCATTAAATATTTGATATCTTACAATTTATTTAATGACGATTTAAATTGTTTAATGCGTGTTACCATATTTAAGTGCAGCTTTAGACTAAATACAATCTTAAATGAAAAAATGTAGTTTGAAAAGGCTTATTAAAAAAGAAAAAAATTCGAATTCTATAGAAGGGGGGGGGGGGAAAGCTTTGTGACATCATATTGGAGGGAGGGGTCTAAGTTTTTTGTGACAAAGTGTGACGAAGGGGCAGGGGCAAACGAAAAATCATCTAAAATCATGTGACGTCATTAAAGGACACAAAATGCACACATTTACTTGAATTTTTGGTTTTAAAAATAATGTATGGCTCTCACAGAATTACTTTTCAAATTATGTGATGTTTCTGGCTCTCTCAGACAAAAAGTCCCGACCCCTTATTTACATTGTCCTTATTTCAGACTTGGGCGACAAGTAAGCCATTGGCCTCTAGGTTTCTGCATATATATCAGTTTTGCTGCTCTACATTCCAGCATCAATTCAATATGTCTTGCAAAGTCTGCCTTTTTTAAAAATTGTTGCAACTTTGGGTGCATCTTTGTATAACTGGTATAGTTTTTTGATAGTACAGATTCTCTAGACATTATTTTCCATATATTTTTCTGAGGATTTTCTCTCCCCTTTGTTGAGATATTTCTCTGCCTTTCTGGTAAGGCTCCAAGACTCGCTAGAATATGTTGCTACTGGTCTTATGATAGTGGTGTATATTGTCTTCTTTGTTCCCCTTGATAGGTTTTTGATAGCAAAGGTCATCACATTTAGCAACCGTAAGGTTTACTTTATACAAACATATTTGAAACTTTTAATCTATCATGAAATATGTTTGAAATAAATTGAGTGGCCCAACTTAGAATGCAGATAAAATCAACAAAAGAAATAAGAACAGAAATCTTCTAATAGTGGGCAATGTGCAACCTGCCAGAGTTTTCTGTGGCCCACCAGACCAAACATTCAGAAAACTTGCCTACTAGAGTATGTCATCTCATCAAAGTAAGGGATCATGTCAAGGAAAGGGAACCTCTTGGGGAAAAAAAGTGTTACACAAATAGTTTGATCTTTTGTGTAGAAGTCTTTAAAATGTTGTAAGGTGACATTAGTCAACAAAGGAGGCCTTTATTTATGTGACCTAAAAAGTTGCATGTGTTTTTTAAAATAATGACATCCCAGTAAACTCCAGGTTTACAGGCTAGGGTGCAATATGTTACCTCTATACTCTGATATCAAGTAACACTGAGAGCACTGCACTTACCAATAAAGTGGATCTGTGGCATGTTCCTCAAGAGCCCTCTGCTCAGCCAAGGGTCCTGACAGCATCACTTGGACTGCAAGCTGCTCTATGACTTTTAAGGTTTCTTCATCTTCTGGGGGACAGACTAGAAGAGGGCTGGGTCAACTTATGCTCCTATGTATTGTGCTGAATAGATTGTCAATACAGATTGAGGATTTAACCTCATCCCATATCCCTGACCCTATGAATCCTTGTGGCTCTATTACTCGATTGTTTTACTTGTTTTAACCATAGAATAATTAAATTTTTTTATTTACTAAATTATGTAATTTAATTCTACCCCAACTCATCTTTTTTTTCTTCTCTTTTTTAAAATAAAACCTGTTATATGATGTATTAAGCATTGCTGAAACTAGCTTGGCAAACACAGTGGAACCGCAGATCACAAAAGCCCAAATTTAACAATTCATGTTGTAAATAATAATTTCTGCACACTCAATTAGTGATAATTCAAATAATTTACTTTACGATTTAAAAAAATAAAGATACCAATGATCCCACTAATTATGTAGTTGTTTGGTCTGTTATAAAGTTTTAAAATCATTGGAATGACATTTTTTCCCCTATTTATTTTAACACTCAATTTAGAGTCTAAACAAAAGTGTAAATATAGACAAAATTAAAGTTAAGTGTTAGAGTTGATCTAACTGAGGATATTTAATTTGGTTCTAAAATATTTATTACAGAAAAATGTAGAATAAATATCATAAATGGAATAGAGTAATGGAATTAAACTTTCTTCTAGTAAAGGAGTATAATGATTTATTGACTGATAGAATGGACTAAAGCTGTTATCCAAGGTTCAACTGTAACTGATATTTTCTACTAAAAAAACACACCTGGTGAATTTCTATCTCCACTGAAGGCACCAGCTGTCACATGAATAGAAGGTTTGGTGGAAACCTTTTGAGATAAAACACTAAAGAGAAGGAAATAAATTAATTGGATGGGAAAATGTCAAAAACAACTTTCATAATTTAGGACAAAACTTTCAAAATATATACCGTAACCGTATATACTCGTTCTATAGCCCATTGGCTCATAAGTCGACCCCCTCTTTTGGAAGAGAATAGTATAAAAATTGTGCAACATGCTTGTAAGCTGACACAAACAAATAATGGGACAGTTTTAACAAAATGGTTCACATTTTTTTTTAACGACAAGCTGAATCATTCATCATGATTGTTAAATTTTGTTTAGGTTGAAGAACTAAGATATTTAAACAACAGAGAAGATGGATGTCATTTTATATAGCATTCCCTAGAGGGCTTTTTATTATGTTATTAGTATTCGAATATTATTGTTCAGAATATTATTATTTGAAAATATGTTCAGTTGGTGACTATACATAGGTACCACCCACTCTTTGTATATATAATCAGGGCTTTTATTGTGCTGGTACACACTAGTACAGCGTACCAGCACCTTTTCAATGTGGGGAAAAATTATTACTTTTCTCGTATTTTAACATTTATTATTAATTTATTATATTATTAATTTTTTTAAATTGAATTATTTTACTCACTGAGTACCGGCACCTATTTTTTTTTTACAAAAAAGCACTGAACTGTATATAATACTTTTCTTTGTATTTCCTACTACTTTGTACTACCTATCTTTGTCTTTTTGCTCTTTGTTAGGCAAATTTTATCTTTTTTTTTGTTGTTTCTTTTTTAAACAGTGGCAATAATTCATTATAATTCATTTTAGAAAACAAAATTTAACAATTTATTAAAACATTCACAAAAATAAATTAAATTAATAAATAAGGTAAGGGTAGATGTTTAACAAAATTTTATAGCTTCTGGTAGAGCGATCAAATCTTGTAGCATTTAGACAAGGACCTTGATGATCTACAATAACAGCACAGATTTTTAATGTACATGCAGAAATCACACATGACCTGCGCGTAAGCTGACCCCCAACATTTTCAAGGTTTTGTCTAAACAAAGTCGACTTTAGAATGAGTATATACGGTAATTTAAGGTAATATATCATTCAAATAATTTTTTAATAAAAATATTAAGTTGAAAAAAATATTTAAAATTTTTTTTATATATAAGAGTAGATATTTATTTCATATTTATTTACTAGATATTCTTTTATTCTAAATAGTGTTGTTTACACTTACAATGAAATACTGTTCATCCTTGAAGTAGAATTAGCTGACATAACTCCATCAGAGTTGTTGTTCAGTGCTATAAACAAAAGAAGATAATTTTATGTAAATTGATATTTACCATGTAGCAAACATGTAAACAATTATGGAAATTAGCTTATCTTAAATGTACACTTATTTATGATACAATTAATTAAGGTACAGCTGGTAAAAAAATTTCATTGATTCTAACCTTCTACATCATCTGTAGGAGCAGCTGGATCATACTCTTCCCCTTTAGGCTGGATGTTAGCAATGGACGTGATGGGCCCATACATTCCCATTTCCGGATGTCCCAAAGTGCTAACCGGTGGTGGTGGCCCAAATATGTTGGTATCTGGAGGATTCAACGGAGGAGGAGGGTGGGACAAGACTGGCATGGGACCACACAAGCTTGCTTCTTGTGGATTAAGTGGTGGAGGCGGGTGTGACATGGGGCCATACATGCCACCTGGTCCACTCACTGGGTTGCCATACAACGTCTGAGGCTGTGACATAGGCACAGTGGTCATTATCTGAGGTGGGGGGCCTGCAGGTGCCCCATAGGCAACAGCTGTTGAAATAGGCAGTGCTATTGATGAGCAGCTTGTGGGTAGCGGGGGAGGGGTGGAGTAAAGATTTGCACCGTTGTTTGGAGGTAATGAGAGCATACTGTACAAACCTGAGGAAGGATTTTGCCCTTGTAACATGGGTTGCTGGGGAGGAGGATAACTTAGACCAACTGTTGGTGGGGGGATATGAATAGGAACAGTTGATACAATAACTGTCTGTAGTGGTCCCCCAGAGCTATGAATTGCAATGCTGTTAGTGGACATCTGCTGGACAGGAGGTGGGGCTGATGTGACATACATGGTTGGCTGAATGTTTTGAGCAGGTGGCAGAAGGCCAGGGTTTGTCACCATAACTAAATGAGACTCCGGAATACACGGCAAAACTTCACCACTTTGTTGCAAATGATGATTGGTAAGGCTGTAGGTGGTGATAGTTGGCGGTGGCTGGCTAAACATGTAAGAAATGGTCTGACTGTGAACTGGCATTGGAACTGCTTCACCGTGGCTAGGGGGTAGAAGGGAAGTTGGGCCTAAAGACAGAGGTGCACTAGGTACAACTGGCATATTTATACTGGATGCTACTTGCACAGACTCATGTTGAGGGTAATGACTCATTAAATGTGGGTGCTGCTGAAGAATAACATTGGGGCTCCAGTTGGGTGGAGTCCCATTAGCTGTGCTTTGAAATGATGAAGTACTTGCAATTCCTTCCAGCTGCCCATAAGTTGTATGAGATTCAGTGACATCCTTTGGTTCCTCTTTGATTAAGATATCAACTGAACTAGACTTAGACTTTGGTGATGATGGTGTGTCCCAGTTTGGGCCATAACCACCAAATCCTTGAGTGTTGTGACTGAAAATAAAATGACACTTTACAGAAATATCTGTTGAGTTTTAATAGAAATAAAATCCTATAAACTTAAAGAATGCTTAACATATGTTCATAAGATATTTCAGAAAGAGTAAGGTTCATAAACCTTTGTAAGAAAAACAAAGGAATGTAACAGTCCCTAGGAATAAATTCTCCAAATCAATTTAGAATTAAATATCTTAGATATACAGACGCTCCTTCTATGCAGAAGATAATTGCGTCCACAGACCATGACAGATGATCTGTTGGCAAGTGATGTAGCGGTCACAGGCCACGGCTATAGGGGTTCCACGCATTACCCCAGCCGCCTAACTATTGTCTAGTTAGGTACCCATTCGGAGCTGGGTGACTCGGGGACTCCTCAGGCCCCGAGAACAAATACACACCTTCGTGTGGATTCGAACTCGTGACCATCGGTATGACAGTCGAGAGCGCTACCTCTCGACCACCACGTCCCACGTCTAATTAACATGAGATTAAAACCAATAGCTATTAAGCACAAAAACCTAAACATCCCCTGAAATATTAAGCAAAGGGGGATAACTATAAAAAACATGCACCCCCATGTTAATTGTTTGGAGCTGCAACAATTTGACCCTCCAGACCAAGGTCAGGATATTCAACACCACAGTAAAGCCTGTCTTGCTATATGGAGCAGAAACATGGTGGATCACAGCAGCCGTTTCTAAAAGCTTCAAACACATGTCTCCTAACAATTCTCAGAATCCGCTGACCCAACACTATCACCAACGAGGACCTAAAAAGCTAGTGCAGATGGAGATGGATAGGCCACACTCTCAGAAAGCCCACATCCAGCATTGTGAGACAAGCCCTCACATGGAACTCCCAGGGCAAGAGGAAAAGAGGTCGACCCAAAATGACCTGGAGAAGGGAGTTGGAGGCAGACTCCAAAAAGAGTGGAAACAGCTGGGGACAGCTAGAGAGATTGGCGCAGAACCCGGATGCCTGTAGAGCTCTTGCTTGTGGCATATGCACCTGATGGGACAACAGGCGATGAAAAATGATGAAATGAAAATTTAAAATAACAAAACATTCACCAAAAAAACAAAAAAAATTAGAATATCTTTTGTTTTCGGGCGCATTGATAGCAAGGTCACATCTGGTCGCAATAGTGGCGATTGGGTTAAGGGAATTCTTAAAATAAAACATAAGTCCATTATTATTTAACATACTTTTCTGGGACTAAGTCTTTTTTTTCTTGCTTGACTTCCTCCTTGCCATCAAATTGTGATGTGTCTTTTAATTTGAATGATGGCAAGACTATAGCTGGCCCAGGTTGTTTCTGATACTTGACACTGTCTAGTTTATTGCTGGACTCAGACTTCACCTTTGTTTGAAGTAGGGCTTTGCTCTCTGATGATGCTGATCCTTTCTTACCTAAGACATTTCAATGATGATTTCAACTCAATAACTTAATATTTTAAAACAACATAAATATAATCCATACAAATAAAATTTATAAAACTTTAAATTTGATAACATTAACGTTTAACTCTTAATATGCCATAAGGTTTTCGGAAAACTTCCGCCTCAGTCCCGTAAGAATTTCCCAAATTGCGATGAACTGGTTATGAAATTTAAAAAATTGCGTAATCGCATCTTCAAAAAAAAAAAAACAACAACGTTAAAACTACCAAAAAACTTTGCGAATCGAGCGATAACACTAGCGTGGGCAACAGCTGCCATTGTCGGAAGTCGAATACATCATTTTTCAAGCATTGAAGAGCTTTTACTTTCTGTGATCTCATTTCTAACGAGAGTGCTATCTAAAAACAGTCAGGAGCGCATTACAACGCTTTAACACATTAAGAGTTAAATTGACAAAGCGTTGTAATGCGCGCCCAGTGGCTATTACCAAAGCGTTGTAAAGCGTGCCTCGATAGAACTCTCTTTAGAAACAAAATTACAGAAAATAAAAACTTTTCAGTGCATTAAAAAAAGGTGTATTTGACTTCTGGCAATGGCGGCCATTTCCTTCGCTAGTGTTACCTCGATTCCCAAAATTTTTTGAAGTTTTTACAAGCTTCTTTTTTTCAAAATGTCATTTTGCTACACTTTATTATAAAAGAAATAGCACTAAACTACAGGTAAAATTAGTATTACACTCAAGACGGTCATTTAGATACGTAAAATAACCATTCTTATCCTAAAAAATCAAGTCAGTATGACTATAATAACAAAAATAAATTTTACGCAATTTTTAAAATTGTATAACCAGTTGATCGCAATAAGGGAAATCCTTAGAGGAATGTGGCGGAGGTTTGACAAAAACCTTATGGGGCTTTAACGTTAAATTAATAAGAAATATTTTCTATATGTTAAACATTATTAAACTTCTGAAAAATTTGTTTAATCTTAATGCTCAAATATAATTTGATTTCACAACAGAATAAAAGTATATTCAAATATCATAAAGATGCATAGAGGACTCCATTTTATGAACAACATTTTTTTAAGTAAATTTTTAAACATTTACCTTGTCCGGTGAGCTTTTTAAACTGGTCCATGAAACTCCCATCATTACTAAACAAGTTTGGGGAACGCTTAGGAATTACGCTGCTATTAGAACTTTTACCTAATCTGAAAAAAAGAGCAGTAAAAAATTATAAAACCCATCTCAAATTTACACACTTAAATCTTTCAACAAAGTTGTAAATAATTAAAGCCTATATTCTACCTAGTTTTCATAGGATAATTTTTTTTTAAATTTTAATGTTATAACTTACAATCTAGCTGTGTTTGCATCAGATGTTGTAGGTGCTTTACTAGTTGCAGCTGCCTTGGCTTGAGCCTCAAGTTTTTCTTTGTACTGTTTCACTTTCTCTTCCAAGAATTTTTCGTGGGCACTTAGATCAAGTTTAACCTTACCTAGATCTCGATCTTTCTTTTTTGTGGACATTGTTTTTGGTACTTAATCTGTAAAAAAATAACTTTTCATTATTAAAGAATATGCTGCAGGATAGATTCACAAAGAACCTCTCAAAAACATCAAGATATCCCTTTAGATATTTGGTCCTAACATTAACTGATAAGTGTGTACAATCTCTCTCTGTGATTCCATATGCACATTAAATTTTATTAATTAAGTAAAATTATAATGCCTTTTGTTTATTTTTTAAAATTTTAAGTGTCATACGAATAAAAGTATTTTCAACAAAAATTGTAAATTTCAACCACTAAATTCAGTAAAGATGATATGCTTGCTTCAAAGAATTTCCTTAAAGCTGTTATAAATAAGAGTATAATAGGTAAATGAGAAAATGATAGGCCAGGAAAATTGTTAATACACAAGCAACATAGGAGAACTATTGGATCAGAAGATAGGAATGAGGAAAAGACAATGATTCAATTATTAAATTTGTCCAACTTCACATTTTTATGTATTTCAGTTTTTTTATTCTGCAGTGCTACTTCAGTGTGTAATGTTGAGTTAATATTAAAATTGGATCGTCTGGCATTTACTGCACTGTATTGAAGCTGATCAAGATGCATATACATGCACTGTTGTTTGTAGGAAACGGCATAGGTATAAGAATAATCATGAAATTCTAAAAGTTTAATTTTCCGAATTGTGTTTAACCAGTTATGAAAATAAAAAAATTGCGTAAAATCCATTTATATTATTATTATTGTCATACTGACTTCATCATTTAGGATAAGAATGGATATTTTATGTATCCAAAAGATCGTATTGAGTTTAAAACTATTTTTACCTGTAGTTTAGTACTATTATTTTAGTAATAAAGTATAGCAAAATCGCATCTTCAAAAAAAAAAAAGTAAAAACTACCAAAAAACTTTGCGAATCGAGCGATAACACTAGCAAGGGAAACAGCCATTTTTCACGCACTGAAGAGTTTTTATTTTCTGTAATTTCGTTTCTAAAGAGAGTTCTATCGAGGTGCACATTATCGCACTTTAGTAAAAATGAAGTGGCGTGCATTATCGCGCTTTAACACATTAAGAGTTGAAAGACACACTTCCTTTATTTTTGCCTTAAAATATTCTATTACTATTAATTTTTTTGTTGCCACTTTCGGATTTTTATAATGTGAAAATTGTCAAATCTGAATTTTTAAGGTCTTGCCACTAAACCACGACCCACCCCTTACACTACGCTTGATAGCGGCTTGACTTTTGTTGCAACATCTCCAAATGAAACCATCACCATGCTCACCTGATGCACACAATTTCATGTTCTTACAGGCAGGGCACTCATACCGATTAGAAATCAATCCAGCAGTCATAAGCTAAACAAGCATACACCCTTTGCCCTGGCTCGCTAGACAAGACCAAAACGGGCGGTAAATTCATCACCTTCCATCTTGAAGACAATTATCCACAAGTTAAGATCACTTTCTAATGCAATGTTACCCACCTTGAATTTTAAGCAAAAAGAATTTTCCTCTCCCTATTTTTCCCAGGCAGCAGCACATATGCATCACAGCATATAGTGCCGTGTTTAACAAGTCTCAAAAATTCTAATAATTGATAAAGGGGGGTGGCCCCGCCCCTTTAACCCAACCCCCTTTTCTTTTCAATAATTGCTTATTAAAAATGTTTTGTGTTTAATCCCCACCCCTTCAGTTCCCTATTATTACACGCTTCGCGTATGAAGATCAAGTTGATCAACCAATGAGAAACATTGCAAGGGGAGGTAATCCATGAAAACTAAAAATTTAACTTCTATTATATTCTATAGTCTATATAGAATAGAGTATAGTATACTTAGTATAGCAACCATAGCGTCAAAGTGAAGTCAGTATCCCAAGCTGCCATCTTGGCCACAGAAACGATAACCAGTCTATTGTATCCATGGTCCATGGTGTGCCCAGGACATGACATACTCATGCAATAATTTTGCTAAGCAAATGCCATAACATTGCTCATTGCATAACAGTAATAACATAAACCTGAAATAAACTGCAGCCAAAAACCATGGACTTGCTCAGTACACTACACCACCGCGGACCGCGGTTATGTTATGCCAGCTACTTTTCAATTACTTACTTACTTACTTTGGTAAATTTAGCGGATCCGGCCGCCATCTTTGTTTATATGCATACTTCTGAAGCACTACAACTAAACCTAACCCTAACTTCTTTATTACTATATAGTGCTGAGTAGTCTTTCTTATAAAACTAACACGCCGGTGAACAAGAAAAAATCGGCCATCTTTGTTTTTTACGGTGCCGATGTTTGGTCAAAATATAAGTGGAGGTCTACCACTTATGGTGGAAGGCTACATTGATGAAATCAATGATTTCCCAAACAAAATTAATATGATTATTACTTATATTTTAGTCCGAGTAACTTATGTTAATTAAATACAGAATATTTAAGACATTAGTAGCTTAACGATGTTACAAGAGACACAGAAAATTCTCCAGCGAATACCGCGTTGCATGAATAGTGATAGCGTCACTGGAAACCTACTAATTGACGTACTCGATGCTCAAATTTATTTGTTTTTCGATTACTGTGACGTAAAACGACTAATTCGGGGATCTCCGTAGAGCTAATAAAAATTTTCCAAAAAAATATTTCCATAAATTTACGACATGCGCAGATCGATGCGCGAACGAGTATTGAAGTGCCTAACTATTACCTTCCATTTTGGAAACATTCACTTATAAAAATGTTAAAACGTAACTAATTTCTCTTAAATTGGGCGGTGTATACAGTTTCAGACCTAGCAATATTACCGTCCTCGACGCAGCCACCATCTTGGATCCGTACAACAATAATTAGCCCTTACTTTTCTTATCAACTAAGTAGTGTCAGCCAATTTAAAATAATGGTAATCCTGCAGTTTCTACACGTATATTATTTCACGGCGAATTTTCATGAGAACTTACAACACCTACTGAGCCTAGAGTACTGAGCAGTGAGCTTCTGCCTACTGACCTACACTACAGTACACCTTGCCTTAACTTACGACACTTGACTTACGACTTACGTTTTTCATTTATTTTTATTAAATGCATTATTATATGTTGTAATAAATACATGCTAAAACTGCAGGTTTTATTATAACAAAATTGTCTAAGTTGAATTTAAATTATTGCATACTATTTATAAGTTTTGTGCTCATAAAAAAATTACCAATGATAGGAACATAATATACACTATTACTGTTGTTACAATCGACCGCAGACATGTTGATTTGCTCTTCTTCCGTTTTATTTTTACTATGCCAGATTGAAATATTGAAACAATCTTTAAGATTAAGAGTAACTGATCAGTAAATGAAGAACTGACATTTTTTAAAACTGTACTTATTATTAAGACTACAACGAAATGAATAAAACCTATTTATTGGGCTTTTCTTATAGTTAATAATATGGACTTTTACACGGTTACTTAAATTAATACAAAGTATTTAACGTTGTCCACGGTAAAATTACTTACATAATTGTGAAAATTCACTGTTGCTATAATTAAAAGAAGAAAACGATACAAAGTTTACATATAATGTGATCAATTGCTTCATATTTTACCATTTACTTATGCTATGCTCATAAGGAAACAAAATGTATTGTATTTAGGATGTAAATGAAAAGAAATATATTACGTTTGAAAGTTTATTGGCTAACATCAACTTTAATCTGGCATGACTTGATTTTTGTGCTCAAATATTTATTCTTTAAAAAAAAATAATAAATTTGTAATTTTAAATTTGTTGTATTTTTATTGTCTTAATTAAAATAAAATAATTATTTTTTACGCATGTCTAAATATTTATTTTTAAAAATGATGCACCGGTATTATTTCTTTTTTCTTCCATTTTTATTGGTATCGATTACAAATCATTTTTATAAAATTTCAAGTAATTGGATTCGACCATGGATTTTGCCCATCAAGATATAAACATGGCAGGAGCTGAGCATGATTACGTTGTGTATCAAAGAGGAGAGGTGTTCTTTTGTTTGCAATTTTATTTTATTAAGAAGAAATGTTTGTATTGAAAGGGGACTGAAAATAAGATAGGGTTCTAATATATTACGCCTAATATTTTATTAAGAAGAAATGTTTGTATTGAAAGGGGACTGAAAATAAGATAGGGTTCTAATACTAATATATAACGCCTAATATTAACCAAGTAAATATTTGGGCCCGTTGTGGCCCTGTACTGTTAGGCAGGGCACTAACTTAGATTTAGTCTTACTTAGTGATTTAACTTAGACGTAGCATACGCTTTATAATATTAATTAATATTATATATCAATACCAAAGTAGTCAATTTGTTAGCTCTATGGAACAAATCAATTAATCCAGCTAAGGCTTAAAACTTAAATGACTTACTTAATACAACCCTCAGATTCAGATGATAGTTAATCAGATTACGTCAGATAGTTGATATACATTATACATGGCATGGATTACAAGTCAACACTGTCAACACCTATCTTATTCCGTCGGCGTATGCAAGAACAAACACTAACACATACATGTTCTCCTTCTGAATTCGGGCGTGGAATGGTTGCCTGAAGAAACCAGGACAACAACACTTTATCAACATTTAAATCTTGGCAGGACTAGACACAAACCATAAAAGTATTAAAAGTAGGATGCAATAATCTCCTGTATAGAAGAAGGCTAAGAAGGAACGTCTGTAACTTTAACAGATAGAAATAGAATAAGATAAGGCCTAATAAAAAAAAAATAGATCTAGGCCTATGCTTATATTTTACTACTAGATGTGTAGCGTACGCCACCTTGTTCCTAACTCTTAAATAGTGCAAAAATGGGGGAAAGAAAGGACACAAACAGCAGCACAAATAAATGAAAACAACGTGAGTGAACGTCCAGGTGGGGGGGGGCACAGATGCATTGTTGGTTTCGAGATATGTGCACTGCAGTTTTTGTTGTCCTGTCAACAATAAACTGATTGTTCGACCCTATTATAGAGTATAGATGGTCAAGCTTATTTGCTTGCATGTTGTGCTGGTCCTAATTTCTATTGAATTGTATTTTAACTACATAAGTTTCAGGACCAGGTGTTGCAGTACCCCACCTGTCCTATTGACTGTCGTTGTTTGAATTTGTCCATTCATTCGGAATGACCCTATAGTTATAGTGCCTATAGTATAACCACGGCCTTGAAAATATTTAAAGTAAAGTATAGTATAGTCTATAATAGTCACAGTATAGTGAAAGTTGCTTTCAGGTTTGGGATATAGGTCACAAGGTGAAGTTTTATCACACTACCAGTGTATTACCCGTCAAATATGAAGGAAGTTTACAAAATAAATATAATCCTGTAGATTGTTTTAGTATAGTTTTAGTTGTCCCTTGCGCCTGAAAGCCTTAGAGTAAATAATCAGAAAATGTAAAGACAATGAGAAAAAAATTATATCTCATTTCCATATTGAACCATTTTATGTAGACGTTCAAAAAGAGTTATTTTTGGTGCAGTAATTTTTTTCCAGCCTTTTATTTAGCAGTGCACTAATAGCGTAACGAAGAAATATACATAGCAAATTACATATATATTAATGTTCTACATTCATGATGAATATTTGCATCAATAATACATATTAATGCTAACATTAAGATGGCTCTGTTTAACTTAAAAGCATCATTAAATGTGGATAGATGGGTTTTTTTTTAAAAAAGATAGTTTTAGTATTTTGGTCAATACTAGTCAGGGTTAATTTGGTTAAAAATTAACTTAATTGAGCAATTAGTATCTAAGTTAGCTCTTAATTATACTTTCTATGGTTAATATCATTCAGGCTGTAGTAAAAAAATTTGAGACGGTAGTATTAGTAAAAGCTATCTAATTCACCTTTAATTTATAATTTATCATATTACCTTATTGATTATCAATATTATGTGAAATCAAATAACATTTTTATCAATTTTTATAAAAATCCTATCATTATCAGGAAGGTGAATCTGATGCATGGGATGACACAGTTTTAATAAAGGCCTATGATAATGCTGTTTCGGCAATGAAGGTACCAGTACATCATTTTTCACACCTACCTGTGTGCCTGTCAAGAATTTGTATGAATTAAAAATTACTTGGTCAAGAAGAAAAAAGTTTTGGATCATAAACTAATTTTAATTTTATTTTTTGACTCCTTGAGGTGGTGGTTGTCTGTAAACTTATTTGGTTTTTTAAAAAATTTATGTGCTATTTTTTAAAAAATCTGAATGTTAAATATGTATGAAATTCCAGATACCACTCTTTACTGGTATTCTTGAAGTTTTTGTATTTACTCGTGTGTTATTTGTCAAAAATATATAAAATATATTTGGGATGAAAATTTAATCAATAGAGACTGAGAATATCTGGATTTTTTTTCCTCCAGAAACGAATGGCTTCTAAGGCTTGCTTGAGATATTATGTCACAGTCAATAAAATTTAACTATTGTATTTTATATTTATTTCTTACTTCTTACTCTTACTTATAATTATTTCAATTGAAAACTGCACAGTATTTAGTGGTTTTTAAGATTTCAATTGCAAACTCGGAACAAGTTTTTTTGGCTTGTATTAACATATAATTGACACAAAAATAGTAACATTACAAAGGAAGGTTTCATGTTTTTGTTAAGATTTATACATGTTATTAAAATCTCACTAGAACTTAACTAGCGTTGTAGTTAACTTTTTTATTTTAGAAAAAGTGATTACTTTATTTATTCATTTCTTTTTCAGGCTAAATTAGCTGAACAGCATCCAGAATTTTCTTCTGCTAAACCATCGTTAAAAACAAAGAAAAAGAAGAAGAACAAGCCAAAGTCAAAAAAGAAGCAGAAACATGTAAAAAAAAAATATATATATACTAGTTATTGTTTTTTTCTGTATGCAGTAATTACGATTATGTGGTTTTAAGAAATATCTATGAATCTAATTAAAAGAATTGTAGCTTGCCTGTGGGTTAGACTTTGAATAAACAACTGTGAGTAGAAAAAAACAGGCTTAAAACACAAAAGCTTTTACTATGCCTAAGATATGGTCTTCCATCAGATGATCCTTTTTGTATTAAATTTAAATACAATATGTACCAAGTAGAGGTTTCCAATAAAAATATTCATTTGTTATATAAAAAAAAAGACATGCAGTAACACAAGTTTGGAAGTGTCAGTTGTTTTTTCCTAATTAACAATGACATCAACTATAATTTAGTGTGCTTAGAAATTTTAAATATTATTGTTAAGTGATAATGTCTCTGTTTTTTTGTTTTGTTTAAGCACTTGTCAAACCATGTCCGATGGAAAGTTGGAGACTTATGTCAAGCTGTATATTCTGTAGATGGTGAAATATATGAAGCTAAAATAGTCTTTATTGATGATGCTAAGCAGACTTGCACATTAGAATATGTTGATTACGGAAACACGGAAGAACAGCTGTTGTCAGAACTGTTGCCTATTGGCAGCCCTGCATCTTCTCAAGAACAGCAGACAGACACAGCTAGCGAGGTCATTAAATATTAATATATCATACAGAATGGGACTGCATAAAGCTTTTTAATAAAAAACAAATTACACAAACTATTTGTGTAAGAAAACAATAAATTTAAGGTTTATTTATGAACTAATACAATGTATTAGTTTATAAATAAAGCTTAAATTTATTGTTTTCTACACAAATAGTTTGTGTAATTTGTTTTTCAATTAAATATTAATACCTTTTAGAGGCAAAATATTTTATTTATCCACTATACTGTATTAAAGCAAAGCTTTTCAATTTTAAAATCTTAATAATTATAATATTATTTTCTTAAAGCTTTTAGTATTTTGCATCAAGGTAATTTTTAAATAACAATTGTTTTTATGCAGACTGAAAGTGTGAGCAAAGCACAAAATGTTCCTGCCAGCTTTAATAAACAGAGGAATAAAAGATCATCTAGTCATCAGCACTTTCAAGGTACCCAGCATGTTCCAAAATGGCCATGGAATGAATTCCCTCCTGCTCCACCATTTGGACACATGCCAGCACCCCCACCAGTGAGAGAAGTTACATATTCTTTCAAAATAATTAAAAATATATCTTTTAAAACAATAAATACTATATTAATCAATTTAATTTTTAACTGAAGAATCTGCTACAAGCCTTTTTATTATTATCTCCCTACAGTCATATCCTCAATTCCAACCTCCTCATTCATTTCCTGGTTTTCAAGCTCATGGCTCCACATCAATACCACCTGTAAGTTAAATTAAACTTAGCATTTGGAAAAATTCATTTAAACCCATCACAGGCATGGGGATGTAATAGCAATAGGCCAGGAACTAGGCTGTTGTCACTGATATCAGTATGTTTTGTTACGTCCGGTCAGGCTAACCCTTGCCCTGTTTACGTCTTTTCCATTTACTTATTTATAAGCCCGATTGCGGTCTCACCCCCATTTTGTCACTGATATCTCCAGTCTATTTTCAATAATTTTCTCATCCTTCATTTCCTCTGGGATGATATCTTGTAATATTTAGTTTCATAAAGCATGCAGGAAAAAATACACTTGTCCATAACTGGCTGCCTTGTGAAAATGTTCCTCTTGTTGATTAGGTACATTGGGTTGTTACTCTTTTGTAGGAGTTTGGTTGCTTGTTTATTAATTGATTACATGAGGTTGTTTGATCCAAACAACAAATTCTAACAATACACATGTTTGTGGAGTTGAGATCTAGTTTTCCTCTTTTGTATGCATACTGAGCTCAGTGCTTTGATGCTAAATAAAGAGAGGCAGGAGTTTAAATTTCATGGGCAGCTGGTAGAAATATTTTTAAAAAGCACTGGTCATATTTATCTCCCAATATCTTGATGCACAAGAAAAAATCACCTCTGCATCTGCAAGAGGGTAAGGAAAGTGAAACATGAGTGTCTTATCTGATCTGTTACTGACACTCCATCTATACAGAAGATTATTGTGTCCAGCGCATGTCGAGTATTATAGTCTTCTGATAATTAACAAGCATTTTGTGTCTGCTCAGACCAAAAATATTGACTCATTGAGAGTCATAGTCTTATTTTTTAGATCTCCTTGGGTACAGACACTTTATTCTATTTCACTGCTCCGATAGAGTTTCTGTCCTTGGACATTGTTTCTGCAAATTTTGGGTGAGTGAAATAATGTCTGTTGTGACATTGCTACTTGGACTTCATGAAGTGAATCTTGTGGTTTAAAATAATTTAAATGAACATTTCTCTTTATCTTATCGTCTTATCTTATCTGTTACAGAAGCTCCTTCTATACAGAAAATTATTGCATACTATGTTTATCTATGGTTTGTGTCTAGTCCTGCTCTCTTATTAGAGTTTTAAAAGATGATAAAGTGTTGGCTTTCCTGGTTTCCTCAGGCAACCCATTTCCAGCTAGGAACTTGTATTTTCTTTGCCTCTTAGTTATGGAAACCATTGGCTTAACTGGACTATTTTAATTCCAAATTTGTATTGCTTGCTACACAGAAATTGAAAAGTCTACATTATACATTGTTGTTTAAACCAGTGATATTTATAACAGGAACATTATACCTCATCAAATTACTCATGAATCTTTCTGAAGAAATTTTTTGTCGTGTCATAAGTCATGAGCTATACTTTACCATTGACCTATGGTTCAGAAGTCTTTTGAATATTGTAACCTAAAAAGGATTTCCAACAAATTACAAATTCCACTGATATTGATTTGCTGTTCAGGTGATGAGGCAGTGATCTCTCTGTAGCTTTGATTCCAATCTTATGGCTTTTTCAAATGAATAGAATTTTACTTATCAATTATTGGCATCCTTCTGCTTTGAGAGATGATGATGCATCACCGTTGAGTTGGGTTGCATTTCCTCATGTGGCTGTGCAGTCCTATCTTTGAGTACTGTCTTTTCCACAGCTTTTGGACACCAAAACTGTGCTTCCCAATGTTTTGGCCTTTCTTCTAGCTCTTCTGTCTGTAGCCTCTTTTATCCTTCGCTCCTCGGCTATTATGACACCTTCTTTGACAACTGTGCGCCATGTAGATCGAGCTTCTGCTTTACATTCCCAGTCACTTGTGTTAATTCTGGCTGCTTTTATGTTTCTCTGGCTGACATCTTTAAATCAGAGACATGGGTGACCTGTCTTCCTCTTTCCCGATGCCAGTTCTCCATATAGATGGTCCTTGGGGATATGGCCGGGCTCATTCTTTTCACAAGTCCTAGTCATCTTAGGCGTCTTTCACTAAGGATTGAGAACATGCTTTGGATATTGGCACGCATCAGGACCTCACTATTAGGCACTTTGTCCAGCCATTTAATGCCTAGGATGCGACGCAGGCACCTCATGTGGAAGCTATCAAGCTTGCGCTCATGGGATGTATAAGTGGTCCATGATTACGCAGGCTTGATAGACAGTTTGGTCTTCTCTGTAGCTTGGGGTTTTGCCAAACCCCTTTTATTTAGTTTAGCCATTGTGGCAGCTGCATTGCTAATTCTACTGTTAACATCAATAGGAACCAGATAAATGCTAGAATGGAAACTAATGGATCTGTAAAGGTTACTTTGTTTATTGGGAGTTTTCACCTTTTGCCTGTAACATGACTAAATCATGCAACATGTTTTTATGAAGAAAAGAGCCGTTTACTGTGACATAAGACCAGTGCTATAGTGTGGGAATTAATTCACACTGTTTCCACCTATAAAATATTAACGATATAAGTTACCAAGAGCCCCCTTTACTGTATATTACTGTGTATGTAAACCATCTTTACTTGTTGCCAGAGACTGGCACAAATCCTTCATTTTTTCACCACAAAAAGTTATGAGTGAAATATGAGGCCGGTGATGGGTCAAGGGTCATCAAGTTTTAAGAATATAAATAGAAAATTGAGAAATTATAAAGATTATAACTTTTGCCATCAGATGTTTCCTTGTGTTCCACCACCACCACCATTGTTTACTGAGCGAGGCTCGGGGGATGAAAATGAAGCACTGTACAGTATGCTCATATCCTGGTATATGAGTGGCTATCACACGGGTTACTATCAGGTAAGCTACTAAGGACACCTGAAAGCATAGTTAGATTTTTTTTAACACACCTATAAGTCTTTCTTTAACTGAAACCATATCTTTTTGTAAATTTGGTATTTTAGATGTAGCCACTTTAGTGTTTGAGTACCATATTGGTTCTTTAAAAAATATATTATAAAAATTACTCATATGACATGTAATCTTTTTGCAGCTAAAAATAATTGGGACATATTTGAAAGTGCAGCAGTTATGAATGAGTTTTTAATTTTATTCAATGTAAAAGAATTAAGAAAGAGTAACCAAATTCTAAAAAAATATGACAGTGGAATTATTAATATTCATCTGCAATAATTGATCTTAGAATAAGTGACTGGCTTATATTTGACCTATAGAACATGACAAAAAATTTTTAAAGACATTTAGATAATACATTTTTTCTTTTATCCTTTTGTTTTTTCACATTATGTATATGGAATGTCATGGAGTTATTATTTCAAAGATCAATAATAAATTTCTATCAATAACTTATCATAGTAAATATATATATTTAATTCTTTCATGCCCAGGGATTGAAACAGTCAGCAGCCAATGCATCAGCAGCATCCGGACACAGAAGTTATAGATGATGCTAATTCCATTTTTGAGAGGTGTATTAAATCACTATCATTTCACTTTCAAATTGCGCTATTGAAATGATTAGGACTTAGTTGTGATTGTGAAAAATAATTGTGCTGAATGATAACTTTTGAATTATTATAATTTTTTTTTAAATAAAAAAAAATGGAAATATTTATATTCTCTTGTTCCAGTTTTATTCATTTACAGGCAATTTAAATCAAGGAGATATTTATTGGCAAATATGGGAAAAAAATATATTTATAGACAGCTTGATTAGAGCTAAAAGTAGCTAGCTTGTAAGCTAGGTACAATATAAATTGTATAATTTAAAAGCACTAAATGACTAACGTGTATACTCGTTCTATACCCCATTCATTCATAAGCCGACACCCCCCTCTTTTAAAAGAGAATAGTATAAAAAGTGTGACAACCGCTTGCAAGGGGACCTCCTAAAAATAGGACAGCGTAAACAAAATGGTACGCAAATGTAAAGGAAAAAAATTCAAATTATGGAGTGCTTGAGTTTGGTGAAAATGGCGTAATAGGGACAGACTTATCAAGGACAATGTTGATGGAGGGGGGGGGGGGGCAGGAGCTTGACAGAAAAGAGAGGCGATGTCTCTGATGTTTCATATGAAAGGAAGCCTGTGAGAGGAGATACCTTCCCTCCATTACTTTATCCATCACAACACTGATATTCAATGTACAAGCAGAAATCACCTATGACCCGCTGGTAGGCCGACCTACCAAGATTTTGTCCAAAAAAGGTCGGCTTTAGAATGAACGAATATATATTGTAATTACTCATTTCAATGTTAGGAAGGAATAAGTAAAAAAAAAAAAAAGATTTTTAAAAACCACTTTTTTTATAATTAAAATTTTAAAAAAAGAAAATAATTTAAAACTTTAATGTTCAAGTACTTGATTTAATCTGACTTAAAACGTGGGGCAGGTGCATATGAGGTTAAACATATGCAGTGCTGTAATTTTACATTGGAAAATTTGAAATTTTGTGGACAGGAACGAAAACATTGCAGAGACAGGAATATAAGCAGGTTAATAAAAATGTGGTAAAAAAACAAATGATTTTTTATGTATCTAGACTTTAATATTTAATGCTTTAGAGTCAGCTTCTACTTGGTTCATCATCATCAGAAATATCGTCGTCAGTGCTTTCATCTCCATCAAAACTTTGATCATCTAGTGCAGCACTAGCAGCTTCAAAAGCAACTGCAGGACTCACACCCTTTTCAATGTGCCGAAAAAATGATCCTAAGATTCAAAGAAAAAAAATCAAAATACTAGAATAACCTAAAAATGACGTTGGAAATGAAATATAAATGTTTATGATAATTTGAAAACTTGCATAGCCCAGCAGTACATCAGCTAGAAGTTTGGCTCACTGTGTTGTACATAGATACACTTAAAACACATATTTATAAATGCATTCAATTTAAAACAATCCTACATAAACAAAACATAACGACATGATATGTTTGTACATAAGCAAGACAGCACTTTGTGTAGAAAGAACCATTAAATCTTTGTAGGGGTCTACCAATATATCGGTACCGCTATCGGTAACATGTATAGGTACTGATATTGACATCACCGATATATAATAAGTGACATTTTGACAACCACCCCACCAGTAGCGTCGTGAGGGGGGGGCGGGCCGCCCCGGGTGACACCATCAGGGGGGTGACACCAAAGCCAAAAATTTTACTGTTTGATTTTATGTTAGAAAAACAAAGAATAAACATTTCTTTCAACTAGAAAGAAAGTAAGAAATACGATGATATACAGTAAACACAAAGATTTTATTTTTTTTAAAATCAGTTAACTTTGCAATAATAAAAAAATTCCAGCACACAAACAACATTAAAACAAATAAGAAAAGAAAGAAAAAGTCGCAGCAGAGAGATCTTTAAAAAGGTTAAACTGTTAAACTTAAAGCCATTAAGGCTTTGACACACTAACAGTGTGAATGAATCCCACCTCACTATATCCTCCAACTTAGTGGGGTGGGGGGAGTACAATTTTTCTCAAGTTTTCTTTGTTATTTTTGAAGAAGGAAATTTTGAATTCAATGTATTTGAATCAATATTTTGTTATTTTTATTAAAGATGTGCAAGCATAGATATGCAAGTTTTTATGTAAATAGTCCCCCCGGTTACGACGGTCCCATCCCGACTTACGCTGTTTCATGGTTACAAACGAGCCCACATAAAGAATAATATCACGCGTTATTCTTTATTTTTTAATGTTTTTTTTCAACGTTTGTTTTTCATGGGGTAACGAATTGTTTTCTCTATTTGAAATCAAAAAGTTATAAAAATATTTATTATTATTTCAACCTACAACTTAAGTTTGCGATTTTTTTCATGGCGAAGTTTTCAATCAAGTCAGTAAAGCTAAATAAGCTTACAAGTT
>MUZC01000275.1:494240-509000 GCA_002072015.1 Radix auricularia
TTTCAACTTTGAAAAGGATCGCTCTCTGCTGCAGTTTGAAGTCATCATTGAGAGATAGATGTGAAGTGCGATGCTACTTTTGTAAATAACTGAAATTTAGCTCATTCAAAAGCAGCAAAATTTATTTTTAGCTCTGTTCACGTGTTTTGAGTTTCGCATTGTGCTACTTCCTTTTCTTTACCCTGAGCCTGGGGCTGGACAATAACTTTTTTTAAGAGTTCTGAAAATTTGGACTAATTGTGAAGGTAAGCAGTCTTCGAAATCACTTTAATATTCTTCATTAACTTGGCTGCTGCCCTTCGGATGGCGTCATTGCTGAGCTCAGAATGGATGTCTTTATATGCGCTTAATCGATGTTGTGGGGCTTCAAAAAGTTTGTCAATGATTACCATAAATACCATTTTGGTGATATCAAACTGACACTTTCTCTTCTTTGATAGTATTATCGATTATTTATACTCTTTTTTTTTCCCCACGGACTTGCCCTTTCATTTGTCTTCATATGAATCAAATTAAAAAAGCTGTCTTTTAACAAACTCAATAAGAAACTTCTAATACTTGGCTGAAATCAAAGATATTCTCGGCTCTTGAAGGGATAATTTTGTTTTCTGAAATCTCTATAAAATTGTTTCCCAAATTCAACATAACGATTTTAAGTTGTTAAAGTTATTTCCGAAATCTTTCTTCTTTACGTCAGCAGACAAGGGGCTGATTTTCGTTAGTTGCTAATTCTTTCAGTGCTGCAATATTTGTGAGAGACGTGTTGTGTTGTATTTACATTGTATGAACGTGCGAGTTGACTGAGTATGAAACACGTGGTTTGTTCTGTGAACGGAAAATAGTGTGTGGTCGTGAAGGGAGAGGAGGGATGGCTTTTAATGTAAGGTTCGCTATGTAACAGAGGTTGATTATAAGATTCCTTAAATATACTTGTTACTCAGACCACAAGGAGTTGAAGTCGTGTTTCTTGACTTGCAAGTTCTTTTACAATATTCTCATAGTATGAGTTATAAACACACTTTACAGCAGGGCCGGAGTTAGACATAAGCAAACCGGCAACCACCTATGGCCTCCGATTAGTCTCATTATTAATGGGGGCCTCGCACACAAATATTTCAATATTCATTTTATAATTTTCAGTTACATTTTAAGCCACCAAATTCACTTCGATTAGAGCCTTTAATTCCCTTAGGCCGGCTCTGCTTACAGCATTATGTCGGGCTGACCATCTTGTGTCAAACAAGGCTTTGTTAACATGTATCAGTTTTATGTGTTTTGGAAGAATCTGTCGACGATGAGTAGATGCAACAAGCCAGGTATAAAGATTTTGCAGAAGACAACTGCTCCACGTTTCCCAAACAAGTGAAGGGAATGAGCTGTACACGGCACATAATGAGCAGCACTGCACTTCTTACAAAGATTAGCCCAGACTCTGTGATACTTCCTACTTATAACTGCAGCATTGACTTATGACTGTCCAAGGCATTTTCAGGGATTCATACAAACATTGGCCCATCTTTATTATACATTATGATAACATTTAAATTATTTGGGGCCCCTGGCTTTAGCCCGCTCAGCCCTCTCCCTTTAATTCAACCATAGGGGGCGGGGTCCGCATCTGTAACGATGCTAATTTTTATTGAGAAAATTATGGCTTGGGCGAGGGGTGTCTAAGCTTTGTGATGTCATAGCGGAACAAGGGGTTGGGGTTTACGTTTTTGTGACAAAGTATGACGCAGGTGAAAAAGGGGGGGGGTGAAAATTGGTAACCTCACGTGACGTCATTTATGGACGTCCCCCTTTAAATCATGAAGGGGTGACACCATGAGCTACCGCCCCGGGTGACACCAACCCTAGCGACGCCCCTGCATCCCACTCCCAAAATTTATTTTTTAAAATCATTGAAATTAAGGTTGTTAAGACAGCTCCTTATTGAGAACCGGTTAACAGTCTGTCCATATTTTTACCAACAAGAGAATAGATAAAATTTTTGCCACACGTCCTCCAATTTGACATCAAAGAGCCTGTGATGTACCGACTGTGAGTGTTCAGATCTTGGCCACAATCCCGTCAAGACAGCGAATTAAAAAAAAATTTTAATATTAAAAAAAAAATTTCCAATAAAGCCTGTACAAAGTAAACTGTAATTATTAATTTTCAGTGCTTAATTTTTATGTATTAAAAGTATTAAAACCACAACTTCTCAAATGTCACTTTTTAAGGAATTTTGGAGAACCAGTTAACTGTTTAAAAAAAAAGACCAAGACCGTTCACTGTTCGGTCTGTATTTTTCCTAATTTTATTATTTTCACCTTGCCATCTGATGGAACATCAAAGATCATGTACTGTCTTTGCCCGCTTGTGTTCAGCTCTTATGCACTGCGCTCCTTTTCCAATATAATTTTTTGGAAAACCAAATTTTATAATAATTTATATCAATGTGATAATTTTAGTTTAAATGCCTTTGACGTGTATGTACTTATCTGGAAAACTTACGATATAGACCAAAATCTAATTTGAGGACCGATAAACTCGAGTATCTTTCCTCTTGTAATATAAATATAGTAATACATGCTGCCTTGACCTTTCTTCACAAGTTGATTGATATTACCGCTGTGAGTTATTTGTTGTACTATGCTTCGGCAACTAAGTTAAAGCAAATTTTTTTTTTAATTGTTCGCTAGCCAAACTCCACGAACAGTGATGCCATGTATAAAAACTTTGATGTCATGGTCGCTCGCATATTTGCTCTGATACTCTGCCGTAACAGAACAAAAAATTAACTCCGGGTAATAAGCTAATGGTACTAATACCGACTACTTGAAGTTACAGTTAGCCGGTCCCGTGTAATCAACACACACTTATAATTCAAATGAAGTTGTACGATTTGTTTCTTAATTTACGTTTTTCTTAATTAAACTAGGAGCTTAACATATAAAATATACATAATTACGCATCATGAACTTAAGAATGACATTATCAAATATGACCGCTAGTTTTTGTCCTAACAAATACTCATATCGGCAAAAAAAATATCGGTATCGGCAAATATGCATATCGGTAGACCCCTAGATCTTAGTTCTGGTTTAAAAGTCTTTGTTTTTGATAGCTTTAGAGGAATTAGAGTCAGAAGAAAAAAATAATTTATAAGAAGATATGATTTTTACTGTAAATGTTGAGAAATATTAGAACTTTTATGATAGTAGAAAGGATTTCCTTTAAATATTTAACTGTAAAACATACTTCTTTGTCTCTCTTTTAACTGTTTCAACTCAAATTTCAACTGCCCATCTTGTAACATTTTTTCTTGATCACTAGGACCGGGTCTGTAAAAGTAAGATGATTTAAGTAATTAATGTAAGATTATGTGGCAGTGTGCCCATTGGTCATTATATTATATTCAGGGGTTATGCCCTGAGTGACTAGGATGCGTGATCAAACACATGGGAAATGCATTGCATGGTTAAGTGAAGTCAACTCAGCTCGTGCAGTTGGGAAAGTGTAGGGGAGATGTAAGGTATGTGTGAGTGTACTCGTAGATCAAGAGTAAGATAGGGAAGAATATTCAGCAGGGTTGAATGATTCAGTGTCCCGTGCTAGATATAGCCGGGGAGGTACGGGAGGCAAAAGAGTCCCACGTGAAGACAATGTTGTATGGCACTGCTCAGCAGATGAGGCAGGTTGCCGAAGTATTAGCCAAGGCCTTAAGAGATTAATCTCAGGCCAACAGACTATGTGTTTAGTTTAGTGTGCTGTAGTGTTTAGGGCAGTTTAGTAACCGTAGAGACCGTTCCTTTGTCCAGGATAACTGCTACTGTCCTCACAAATCTGTTTTCTACATCACATTTAACCATTTGTGTTTTGAAGCCACCACTCTGTCACAATTTAATTTGAAACATTTTATAATTCCATAAGTTCCATTCCAATGTCTAATATTCAGTTCTTCCTGTTTCAAACTGGTGTGAAAAATGTTAATAAAACTTATGTAGTTAATTATCTCTACATGTATAAAATACATACTTAAACAAAAGTAGAGCTTAAAAGGGGGTAGATAATCCAACACAAAAAAATGTTTACATCTGTTGGAAATACATTCAAGGGCAAGGGGATTACTTACAACAAAAAATATGAAATAATACTTACTTAACAATATTCTCTTGTTTTGTGTTGCATTTTGCACAAACTTTAGCCTCATCTGCACAAGGCTGGCAGACAGTGTAATAAGCCCTCTTCACAGTTTTGGCATGACATCTAACACTGTTTTAAAAAATGTGTATAATTTTATTTAGGTTTAGAGAACATTTTTTTAAACTTTAGATATTTCCCTGATTCTGAAATATGCTAAAGTAAGTGAGGAGCAGATCAATGATTTTTCATTGCTTACAAGTTAAGCATAAGGTTTTTCAAAATACAGTACTGATAAGTTATGTATCTTTAGTTAGATATGGCACCAGTAGAAAGTAACTAGCTGGAGTAACACTTATTGGTAGTTTGAATTTTAAAACAATAACTTATGACATGCACATGAAACAGAAATGAAAGTTCAAAGAACTTGAGGAATAAATGCAAACCAAAGGCAGAATCACCAACTTTGAGATAAAACTGAAAGTTATTAACATGAACAGCATGAGACTAAGATGAAAGGCAAATCTATATTTACATAATTAACCAGAATAAGCACAAACCGAGTGCAAATAAGCTTGACAAATGACCTTTGCTGGGTTAACCAATCACAGTATAGTAATGATCACATTAAAGACGAGGAAGGTCCTGGGTTCAAGCCCAAACAGAAACATAAATTTTTTAAAGGTTTGTGCTTGTTCTTTTCCCCCTTTCTTTTCAAACATGACCACTGCTTTGCATGTATTTCATGAGAACAACACCTCATTCAATGTTTCTATCATTGGCAAAACTGTTTGTCTCCAACTTGGCAACATGGCTGTAAACTTTTGTTCTCAACATTGGGATAACTTATGTGAAGTGCTCTCCGCTGTTCTCAGTGACTGACAGAAACGTTATCATACATAACAATACCCTCAGAACATGAATACTTCAGGAGTATATGGTGGCGAGGCAGATATTGTCGCAATGTACAAAATGCTTCCCGCCAGTATCATCATTTACTTCCAAGAACATCCTCATACCTCTCCTAGAGTTTACAATTGTGGTCAATATCAATCAAAATATATAATTGGCCAGAAATTAAGACAAGCTCAAGACGCAAGAAAACAAGGATGGCAAATGACCATCGCTGGAGTCGACCAATCGCAATTTATGGTTGGCAAGCGATGGTAAGGCAAGGGGGTTAACCCCAGTGCGCATGTCATCAGCACCCTCTCCCCAATGTCCACTCACATTGTTCTCATTTCTTTGTGCTACTGTTTCCCCCTTTTCTTTACACTATCTATGACCAAGTCTGCACCTTATGCTATGCCCCAGGTCCTATCTACCGTATATACTTGTTATAAGGCCAACCTATTTTGGACAAAATCTAGGGAAAATCTTGGATGGCCGGCTTACGAGCGGGTCATAGGTGATTTCTGCATGTACATTGAATATTGGTGTTGTTATTGTAGATCATCAAGGTCCTTTTCTATATTCTACAACAGCAGTCGGGAAACTTTTTGTCTGAGAGAGCCATAAACAACACATATTTTAAAAAATAATTCTGTGAGAGCTATTTATTATGTTTACACTAAAAATCAAGTAAAAGTGTGCATTTTCTAATTTCAACACTAAAAGTACAATAATTATGTCTCTGAAATATTTTTAATAACATTGTAATGTTGTTGTTTTTTAAATATGCAATTAATATGAATAAATAATCAAACATTTGTCTGAGAGCCAGATGCAGACATCGAAAGGCCATGGTTTCTCGACCCATGTTCTACAAGATTTGCCTTCTTTACCAAAAGCTATAAAATATTTTTAAAAAACTGCACTAATCGTTATTTAAAAATTTTATTTATATTTGTGAATTGTTTCCCAATTTTGTTTTCAAAAACGAATTTTAATGTATGCGCTTTCGCGTTTACCAAGGAAAAAAAATTAAAAATACTGGTAACTCTTGCCTAACAAAGAGCACAAAGACAAATGTAGTACAAAGTAGACAATGATAATGAAGTTTTTAAAAAATGTGTACCATTTTTTTTACGCTTGCCTATTATTTTTGGCTTACGAGCAGGTTACACACTTTCAATACTTATTTCTTGCAAAAGGGGGGGGGGGGGGCTTATGAACAAATAGGCTATAGACTATAGAACGAGTCTATACGGTAGTTATAATAAATTCCCTGTGCAAAGTAAAAACACTCCAAGAATGAGACATGGACTTGATGGCCAAAACTTTTTTATATATTGCATCTGCCTTTTTTCCCCCAAACATTTGTCATAACATAACTACATTCTCTCCTAAACCAAGACACATAATTTTTGGCATGGATTTTTTGTTTGTCAAATTCAAACAGGATTTCTTTGAAAAACAGATGGGGTAAATTTTAATTGGGCTAATCAAATTATACATTAATTATTGCATTCCAAACATCTTTGTTTTACCTACAAACTTTTAAAAGATATAAAGTTTCCAATCCCAAATAATATAATAATTAGGTGTATCTTATAGTAACTAATTATTATAATATTAATATAATTATTTTAATAGGCTAATTAAAAATCTATTTTCATTACATTACCTACCATGTTGCTGGCTGTGAGAGAGGTTTGTACTTTTTATATTTTATTTTCCATTCAATTATTTCTTTGCAACGATGACATATGCCTTCTGGGCTAAGATTGTTGATCATTTTTATCTTGGAAGATTTATCGTGCATGTCATTTTTAAAAGCCCTAGCATTTTGATACTTTTGTGTGCGAGTCCTTGTAACATTTCCTCTTTGACTACTCATAGTTTTTAAAAAGTTTTTAATTCAGATTTTAATAAATCAATAAAAGCCTACAAAGTACCACTATGTCATCAATTTTCCAGATGAATTGGGCTCAAAAAAGTTTATTTAGTAATTCTCAATAACTTGCCCACACAAAGGTTGTTATTTTTTATTATGATTATCACTTCTGTTCAGTAAATCATCACCATCCAGACTCCAGTACATAGATGTGTCATTGAAGGGCCTAAAGTGTATAAATAGAAAAAGCATAATTAAAAATTAACCAATTCAGAATCTCAATATCAATTATCTTTTTTTTTTAAAATATGGAACAAGAGGTTCACAACCAATGTTCCATTTAAACTGTACAGTCGCGCAGATATCTTACCAACATCATGCAGCTGTTATGAATTACAATTACATCGCAGCTAACTTTATAAAATATTGCACAGAAAAAAAGAGTGCTGTGAAACTTTGTAACTTTGCATACTGCTGCATACTAATACAAGTTTTATTTCTTTGCACAAGGAAAGATAAGATACATTAAAAACGTAAGTTCTCGCACAAAAATTAAAATATACTGCAGATTAATATTAATATATGTGCCAAAACTGCACTTTTACCAAGTTCATTAAGTCTGAGTAAGTTAGTTGTTTTAATATTATTTATTAGGATTTCGTCCTGGGCTTATGAAATAAGGCTTATACTTATGAATGAGTATGAGGTGTATCTATCCATGGTTTAAAATAATTTATAATTTATGTCTAGTCTTGGGGGCCGCGGTGGTCAAGTGGCAAGCGCGCTCGACTGTCGTTCCGATGGTCACGAGTTCGAATCCATGGGAAGCCAAGGACTTGTTCCTGGGGCCCAGGGCGTCCCCAAGTTCCACCCAGCTCCAAATGGGTGAAAAGCGGCGGGGTAATGCGTGGAACCCTTAGCCGTGGCATGTGAACGCTGCATCACTTGCCAAATTACAACTGCTGCCTTGCAGATGGTCTTGGCTGACCAAAGGCTATGGAAGCAAATCCAGCAGGCTGAAGCCGGAGACCACGGGCCAATTGGCGCAAAACTCAATATTCAATATTGAGAACGAAGAAGAATGTCTAGTCTTACCTTTTGGCTAAAGCGAAGTATGTCGACCGTGACGTCACGACGTTACCGGTTGCTGGAAAAGAAAGTTCTATAAATTCTAAAAGAATTATAAAAAATGGAAGGTTTTAGGGTTTGGGTTAGGTATAGCTTTAGAATTTTCGGAAAATTAAAGGTTTTAGGGTTTGGGATAGGTATAGCTATAGAATTTTAATTTTAAAGCCTTTTAAAGGAAGTGCTATAACTTATAACAACAAAAAAGGCGGCCATGACCATGACGTCACGGTCGACATACTTCGCTTTTACCTGCCTTTTTAATAGTTTTAAGTTTTAAATTACTCAATATAATATTAATATTGATGTAGTATAGTCATGGTATATACTTAATACTATAGTTCAGTATAGACATAGAGTATAGAGTATAGAGTATAATAGAGTATTGCCGTGTTGGTTTTCCCTATTTCCTGGGGCAACCCATTGCAGTGTCCAGGTCTGAAGTCCATGACCATGTCCATATGATATATGGCTGATGCGGCAAGAACGAGAATTTGGATGTGTTTGTTCTTGCATATGGCTTCAGAATAAGAAAAGTGTGTTTCATCCATATGAACGTTTCCACCCTACCCTAAGGACCTATGCTTATGGCCCTCTATGTCTATGACTCTATAATAATGCCAATCATTCAAATGCAATCTTCGACCAAAAAAACCCCACTAAATTTTAAATAAACATTGGACTTGGACATTGCCAGCCATTGTCAATTGTCTGACTCAGATTCTGAGGGTTGTATACTAATTTACTACAATAATAAAATAAAATGAGTCAAGTTAAGGAATTACCTTTAGGCTATCTAAAAGAAGGATATTTATATAACGAATAGGCCTGAATCATATCATTCTTATCTAAATAGTATAATAGTAGAGGCTAAAACTAAAAGCTCTCGCACAACTTATATTTCTTATCTTATAGAAAGGAAGAAAGGAAACATGCGAAACTTTTTATAAGTTAGATAAAACTACTTATCGAATCGAAAGAGACAAATCCGAAATAAGTATATTATAAAACTTTTGTATAACCAAATCATTATTATGTTTCGGCTGATTTAAAGTTAAATTCGGGGATTTATTTAATATTTGCGGGATAAATTTATTCAACTGAGACTTTTTAAGTATGTCAAAGTTTCAATAATTTAAGATATGGAAACAAGAAATCAAATATTGTTAAGTTACATTGCTGCAGGGTTCTGCAGTTGTGTATCAAATCATGTAAATTTTAATTGTATTACCTAGTAAACTTGTAAAAATTTAAGTTTTTAATTTTTAAAATTATAAATTCATTGCACAAGAATTTATTACGGAGTATAAGCAGTGCTTGTTTTCTAGAGGAGCGCACTAGAACGGCGTTCCGGCACCTTTTTTCAACATACTTTTATTATTATTATTACTGAATTTCCTGCCTGGAATGTGTGGTCTTACTTTACTGCTTTTACTTTTTCAGTTTGCGTTCCGGTACCTTTGTTTTTGCCTCACTGGACTTTTTAAAAAAAGTAAAACCCCTGGGTATAATGACTTTCATTGACTCTTTGGATTTCAAACTATTCTTAAGTATGCGAACGTTTCTTCTGTCAAAACTTTAAACTTCTTATATGCTATAAATTCTTCTGGTACAAAAAAAAATGCTACTGTAATGAGAAAAACAGAGGCTTAAGTGTATGAAAACTCGACACTGATGTTGTGGTAACAGTTGATTCTTAAAATTTAACAGCCGTTACTGCTGCATAAATAAAACATTACTGTTCGTATCAATTTCAAACATAAGCTTATCGAATTTTCCGAGTAGCTCGTTGTTTGGGGGAGGGGCGGCAAGATCCTTTTTGTCAATTAGCTTCTAAAATTGAAAAACTTTTAAATAAGTTTAATAAGAGAAAAGAAAATCCAAGATTTTAAAAAAATAGAAATGAAGAAACTATATTAAAATTAAAACACGTGAACGTTTCTAATGCCAAAACTCCAAACTCCAAAATAAGTTAATTCTGCTGATACAAATGCTACTCAGCTTTAAAAAAAAGGGGGGGGGGAGGGGGGGCTAAAGTAGTGTACGACCATGACGCTAATGTTATGGTAGATATAATTTATTCAAGTTTGGCTTATCTTATCTTATCTTATATGTTACAGACGCTCCTTCTTTACAGAAGATTATCGCGTCCTACGTATTTCTATGGTTTGTGTTTAGTCCTGTATTCTTACTAGAGTTTTAAAAGATGATAAAGTGTTGGCTTTCCTGGTTTCCTCAGGCAACCCATTCCACGCCCGAATACCGGACGGAAAGAAAGAAAACTTGTTTGTGTTTGTCCTTGCATATGGAACTACTGGGGGGAAGACTTTTAGAGTGCTTAAATTAGTTATTCTTCCGATTGCAAAGCATTATTATCTTAATTTGTAAGCCTTTTGTTTTGTATCATAAACAAAAATGATCAAAATTGCTTATCTAATGGAATTAAAACTTGGCCCACATGAATATAAAAGTAGCCACTCACGAATAAGTGCTTACCATTACCAAAGTTATTTGCGATCGGAAGGAATCAGAAATCGGATTTAAAAATTAGATTATTAATAAAAAAAAATAACAATACGTTGTTGTGAAAGAAAATAAAACAAAATGGCAAAAAAGTTCTCGTTAGAATTTTTGACATTTTTAATCTAGGCAAAATTGTGGCTTTTTTAGGTCACGGAGAGGAAAGTACAGTTGCAAATAAATGCAATATTCTGGAACGAATGAATTTGTTTGAAAAGTACGATCGAGCACTCCGAGTATCATCATCTGAAAAATAATAAAAACTTGTCATCTTAAATTCAAACCGAGTTCATAGAAATTTTTAGAGACTTCGTGAAAAATCATCTTTCAGGAACAAGTTATCCATTACCAAATATCGTTAAAGGTATTTCATATTTTTCACATGAGGATCAAACAAGTCTAGTTGTGTGATATAGTAAAGATTGAAAAAAAAGTAGTCATTGTAGAATTATTCAAAGATTTCAAGGAAGCAAAACTGAATCTGCATACGACATATCTGAAATGACTTCAAGTAAATGATGTTCTTAATATAATGGACTGCAGAAACCCAGCGTGTGTTAATAATTTTTCGTGGCTGGAAAGTAAACATGAACTAAATAAAGACGTAAAAACATAAAATCTCAATATCATATCTCACTCAAACAGTTCATAAACCCTAATTTATTTGCATGATGCTCCAACTAAAACGAACTCTCAAACTATTTTAGTACACTTACACGTTGTTACGCATTCTTTTCCATGTCTATACACCCTTATGAATATCTACTTGATTCTACAAAGCAAGGGATTAAACAGACTTTAGGATACAAAATAGTGTTTATACCATGGAGCCTTTTTAGGATATTTTGAAATATATAGAAAAACTGGTCGAAGCAGACGAAAGCTCAACACATGAACATATTCAGGAACTTTGTTAGTCACAATTAAATCTGTTTATTTTTTACATTTGGAAACATATAATTTATGAAGTCAATGATTCCCGAAATTATTTACAAACGTATAAGATAATTGCGTCCACAGACCATGACAGATTATCTGTTGGCAAGTGATGCAGTGGTCACAGGCCACGGCTATGAGGGTTCCACGCATTACCCAGCCGCTTAACTATTGTTAGTTAGGTACACATTCGGAGCTGGGTGACTCAGGGACTCTTTAGGCCATAGGAACAAATCCTTGCCTTCGCATGGATTCGAACTCCTGACCATCGGTCGAGCGCGCTTGCCACTACGATAACTTACTGATGAATATACCAAAATTGACAAAACTATAGCTATTTGCTATTGAGTATGACATGATTGAGACATGATGGTTGTGCCATGAGAAAAAAAACAGAAAACATCAATTTTATTTAAGAAATCAAAGCTTTTCTGTTCATTTTCCTTAACAATAATTCCTAATAAAAAAAAAAGAAAAACTATATTTTCTTTATAGTTTTTACAAAGATTTTTTTTTTGGGGGGGGGCAAATTTGGGTTCTGCCAAGGGCGGCACATACTCACGCTACACCGCTGTCTCGCGACTGTCATCAAGTGCACCATCAATTAGCTCAGGGCAAAATAACCCCCAAAATATGATATAGTCAAGTTGGTCCCTTTAAAAGGGCCCCCAAAATTGTTAGCCTCGTCGTTAAGGTTCCACCAAGAGGGCCCACAATTAGGCACCAACAAAAGAGTCTCCAAAAATTATGTATGCCCTCTCAATTAAGTCAATTTAATAAAAAAATTATTACACATTTTTAGAGGGATGTGTGACATACACGATCTTAATGGACAATATTAAAAGTAAAACGAAATCATTTCGTAAACTTTCTACAACACCAAATGAAGTCTCTCTCAACACTTCTGACTGATATTATCAAGTATCTTTAAGCAAAGAATTACGTCAATACAACCATAAATCAAGCTAGGGGGAGAGAGGTGGAGGGAATGACCTAAGTGGGCAGTTTTTTTTTTAAAATACCACTACCACCCCTACCCTTACAGTGGTCGAGTAGCTTACGCGCTCGGCTGGCGAACTGAGAACTGGCGAACGAGTTCAAATCTCTGAATTTTTCCCCCGGGGGCTAAGTTATCCCTGAGTCCACCCAGCTCCGGTGGTTACCCTGACACTAGTTAGTAAAACAAAGGCGAGTGGGCCGGGTGGGCATTGTTGTGGCACACAATCCCCATATAGCCGTGGCATGTGAACGCTGCGTCAGTTTCCAACAGTGTCAGTGAGTGCTAATAAAACACAGGACGAAATACTTTTCTGCACAGGTGTTGTCTTTCTTTAAATCAGCACCCTTTGACCTATAGCTATGGGCCTTATTTTCTTAATCTCGGCAACTTGACCAGGGCCACTTGTCTGTGTAACTACAGACTACATCCTGATTCTTCTCTTCTGTAACGTCCGGTAACTTGACGAGGACCACCACTACAGACATCACATAGGGTCTTCTTGATTATCTTAGTAGTCATTGCAGTTATAATTAACAATTGAGAAATGTATAAAGATTTAAATTTTTTTTTTTTTAATTTTGTGTTTTATATTGGGGTTTTTCTAATAATGTCTTTTTATGTGAAGTCACCTAAATTAATTCTCCTTGTTACTCGTCATTAAAAAAATGTGAGCCAGCCCCCCCCCCCACTTCCTTTGCATGCGCTTTCAAGACAGTGTGTGATTATGATAACTTGTGGTTAATGATAAGTTTGACAAAATGTCAGGAATTGAGGGGTCAGCGATATGCTTAAAGTTTGGACCATACTTGTTGAACAATCCGACAAGGCAGTCGGCTAGATAGTAGTCGACACGATTGAGTTGAGACTTGAGACATGTTCATCTGAGTAGTGAAGGTGACAGCCTAATTGAATATTATATTTATTTATTTATTCATTCAGATATTTAATTTTTTTCACTCGTCACATAAAGCTAATATGGTTCTTGCCAATCCATTTAGCGCGTTTAAAAGTAGCTTTACGGTATTGCACCCCGACACTAACCTATTGGAACAGATTGTTTACACTTAGGAGCACTCGCACTGACGCTACGCCGCGTGCACGTCTGCTGGGGTGTGTTCTCTCTACATCACACTCGCGTCTGCTTCTCACTCGACTGGGCTGTGTACTCCCCCTCCTACCCCTCCCCAAGTAACAAGAACGTGACTGGGTGAGTGAGTGATACATTTACAGCCCATGGCCCTGTAAAGCTTTTGCTCAACTCATCATCATCTATTATTCTTCATCTGTTATTAAGAGCACAAACAAATCCATTAGCCATTACTTCGCTAATAGCCAATAGTGTTGTTTTGTTTTTTTAAAACAAAATCTTTGTGATATAATGGATTGATAAATATTAGCGAGTATTGGTTAAAACTGCGATGTATATCACTAAATGAGGGGATGCATAGTATAGCATCAAAGTTGAGTATTTTTAGGTGCATATACTTATACTTATAGCTTTTAGAGTTGTAGTATTGAACTTTTTTGTTCCAACAATATCTTAAATTTTTACTTACTTCAAAGAGCTTCAACTATAAGCATAACGAATACTTCATCTTAAATCTAACGATAGTTTAAAAAAAAAAAAAAAAAAAAATATATATATATTTATTTTTACAACGCAATTGTCTACCCTTGCTTTTAAAAAAGGGACGCTCGCTTGTGCTAACAGTATCGCGAGGCTGTAACTGGGTACTCTCCCCTTATTTACCAGGATGGTTTTTGATTGTTTCGACTTTAGAGCCAAGATGTGCCGGATTAATATTTCAAGGGCACGGCGCCTGCTGACGGCACAGGAAAATAGTGGTAGGTGATTTGTGTTGGCCCTGAAAGTCTCTGGTATTTAGGGAATGTGCAGATCGTGAAGCTCGACGTTCGTTCATTTCATAGGATTGTATTGTATTTACCACGAAGTTAACAGGAGTATCAGCTGTCAGCCATTTCAAGGATCGGCCTGGATATTATCGATCTGAAAGATGTGCTATCGTGCCTTCCCATCTGTCGACACACTCAGACACACTAGAAGTGTGCTTTAGATCACTGAACTAAACATGGTGAGTTTTTCTTTCAGTCTCTCTCTCTCTCTCTCTCTCTCTCTCTCTCACACACACACACACAAACACACTTTCTCCATTCTGCCCCCTCCCTCTATCTCCCCCCTTCTCTCTCTTTCTTCCTTCTGCCCCTCCCTCTCTCTCTTCCCTCCCTTCCTCTCTCACTCTAAGGATATATATATATA
>MUZC01000275.1:509840-521507 GCA_002072015.1 Radix auricularia
TATTTATAACCACTTCATTGACGCACTTATTCTTACCCCCGTCCCACCCGTCAATTTATTGATTTACTTATTATAAGTTTAATGCGATTATTATTTTCAATAAATCTCATTGACTCTTTGGAGTTCACTGCAGCTAAGTTTTCATTATTTTATTTCTTTATGTTCGTTTTATTTGTCTACTACATGTTCGTTGATGAAGGCTCTTTGCGGAAACGTTTGTTGTTTTGTTACATCCTGTCAGGCTAACCCATGTTTACATGTTATCCATCTACAAATCTATAAACCTCCTTGCCGTCTCACCCACATGTTGTGCTAATCTTGAGCTACATATTAATTATTTTTTTTTACAGTTAAAATGGTTTCCTTCATTATTAAATGCCACGCGTTCACATATTTACACGTGTAAGTTATGGGCCTTTCTAAATATTTAACACTGTATAGAAACCGTTAGATCTCCCCCTCCCCTCCAACTCATCAAAGCAAGTTCATATAAGTACTCACCTTATTCGAAACCCGAATTGAATCATATTTTACTAAATACCCATTCAAGTCCAAGTAATGTAGTACAGATGACACCACGCACACCAATAATGTAGTACAAACGACACCATGCACACAAAATAATGTAGTACAAATGACACCATGCACACAAAATAATGTAGTACACATGACACCATGCACACAAAATAATGTAGTACACATGACACCGTGCATGTCATGTAGTACACATGACACCATGCACACAAAATAATGTAGTACAAACGACACCATGCACACAAAATAATGTAGTACAAATGACACCACGCACACAAAATAATGTAGTACAAATGATACCATGCACACAAAGTAATGTAGTACAAATGATACCATGCACACAAAGTAATGTAGTACAAATAACACCACGCATACCTTGTAATGTAGTACAATAGACACCATGCATGTCAGATAATGTAGTACAATTGGCACCAAGCATTCAGGTAATGAAGTATAAATGACACCATGCACGTCAAGAAATGTAATACAAATGACACTATGCACGTCAAATAATGTAGTACAAATTTAGTACAATGCACCTAAAGTAATGTATTACCAATATTCCATGCATTCAGGTACTGTAGTACAAGAAACGTCGTTAGCAATGAGTGGCATTAATACTCTAACTTTTAAGAGTCTAACGAACAGAACCCATGCCAAGAGCATGTCCCGCCGTGTACAATCATACAGTTAGATTAGCCAATGACCTAATTTGACCTTTTACAATCATACAGTTAGATTAACCAATGACCAAATAGTGACTTTTTCAATCATATAGTTAAACAATGACCAAATAGTGCCTTCATACAATCATATAGTTAGATTAACCAATGACTCAATATTGACCTTGAACAATCATATAGTTAGATTAGCCAAGGACCAAATGGTGATTTTGTACAATCATAGCAATTGACCCAATATTGACCTCGTACAATCATATAGTTAGATTAACCCATGACCAACGGTGACTTTGTACAATCACAGTTAGATTAGCCAATGACCAAATAGTGACTTTTTACAATCATAGTTAGATTAGCCAATGACCAAATAGTGACCTTTTACAATCATAGTTAGATTAGCCAATGACCTAATAGTGACCTTTTACAATCATAGTTAGATTAGCCAATGACCAACTAGTGACCTTTTACAATCATAGTTAGATTAACCAATGACCAATAGTTAACCTTACAGATTCCTTGTTTATAAAGCCACAAACGCCGACCCTAAAGTAACTCGACTGAAATGACTCATTTAAACTAATGAAGTAGAGAGTTTACCAATAAGTTATACAAGTATTTCTTTCAGTTAGTTAGTAGTAAATTAATTGTAATGCTGAAATAAGCTCACTGTTGTGATAACAGAACAAAACCCGCTATGCCTAAAAAAAAATGCGTTTCTTTAATAAAAAGTTTATTTTCGTGGGAGCGGTGAACTTTGGTGATGTTCAAGAAATTGGCCAGGGCACCAAATGACCATCTATCATATAATTACATCTATTACTGACTGCCTGAAAGATTCTGGAACCCTTGAATTATATCTTCTTTTAATTTGCGATAATTTTTTTTTTAATGTCGATGTAAAAAATCTTGGGAAATAAAAAGATTAAATCAGTTCCTGTGCATGAGCAAGTGTGTAGTGGTGTACCTATGGGGTGAGAAGGATCACCTTATGGAATTCTTAAAGTGTTAACATTGACATAAATGAATACTTTGTCGATTATAAGCAAATATGTAGCTCTAGCCACGAATCGAATTTGGGGGCTGTCGATAGATTTCAATGGGGGAAAGGGTCTTCCGCCATAGTGAGTAATCTGATTGTATGATTATGTTGGTTGTATGAAAATGGTGAATGTAAGAGTATGTCAATTGTATGAGTATGTTGGTTGTATGAGTAATTTTATTGTATGAGTTTGTTGTTTGTATTAGTATGTTGATCGTGGTAATGGGGGCTTTGATTTTAAAGTATATCCTATACAACCTATATAATAAAAGGCAGTTGTCTGTGTGGTCCTTGATTGTGATTGGTCCCTCAAACTCATACAGACTCCTACAGCCAATCACTAGCGGAGAAAAATTAAATCTCATTTACATATTGAACACATTTACGCGGAAGTTCAAAACGCGTTATGTTTGGTGCAGTATTTTTTTCATCATTCAGTACTATGTCTATGTGCCCATCTTGAATCGTGCCACTCCTGCTAATCACTACTGTTACTCCTTGATAACATGCCACCGAAACGACGACGAAACGTACCTAGACGGTCTTCGTTGCTCGTTGTATATAACACAAGTAAAATTGGGGAGGGGGGTTCTTTTATTCTTCAATAAATTAATATGTAAGTTTACATTCACTATTTACCAACACCATATCGCTTTGTTTTACGTTCACATACCAGTGACGGCAGAAAGCCCCAGGGGGCAAGAACTGAGTGACCTACCAAATAAGATTAGGATGGCCAGGGGCGGTAACCCCACGGCTGACTCACTGCAGACTGAGCGAATACGAAAAACAAGGGACAATAACTGTCTCAACGGCCAGTGCCGGACAAGGGTATGGGTGATGTAGGCTGCTGACGAGGGGACGGGACATACCAGCAGAATCGAGGAATGTAAACGTGTGAAGAAGTTCCAGGTGTTTCCATTGTCACCCGTGAAAAGAATACTATACACTTTAAACAATATAATGTATACCGTAAACTATCTAGTTGATGATTAATATGTGCAAGCATCTCATATTAAGTTTAGATTTTTTTATATACATAATTGGGAAATTCTTAGAGCTACTGAATATTCATTTAGATCTAGAATCTGTCAATAAAAATTCAGCTGAAGCCCAGTGGAATGCGGCTTGCCCCCCCCCCAACCCGTTGGTGATTTTCAACGTTTTTAATGGCGGTATTTTCACAAATAGAAAGAATTCTCGGGAAATAAAAATTGAGGGAATAATACTTTTCAGATTGAATTGTCTTAACATTTATTGAAATTTATCAAAACAAACTAGGTTAGCTTTCTATTCTTCAAAATTCTAAAACGTATCTCCATTCAGCCACAATTCTATCTCAATTTTGTAGTTTATAATAATTTCATAGAAACAACGGACATTTTAAAAAGTTGAACGTGAAATTTTTTCAAAAATAAATGTTTTACTCCTGGAAAAAAAGAGGAAAAAAAAACGTGTTTTCCTTAAATTAATATTTTATCTCATTGAACAATTTTGCGATTAAAGGATTTTTTTTTTCCTTCCCGTAATGTGTTTATTTTTAAGAGGAAAAAGATCATGTTTATTTTAATTAAATTAGCTGTTTATTGTATATTTTTGTAAATATCTGGGCAAAAAATAAATAAATAAATAAAACTTGTTTAATTTAAGATTTTTAAAACCAGAAATGTCAGCCCCCCTACCCCCATAACATTGGAGCTAGAAACATCCCGCACACCGGTGTTGTTAATGAAATGTGGTGGTGGGGGGGGATCAAAGCTAATGTTCGTCTTTATAAGAATTCCATTCGTGCTCCTCCCCTACAGCAAGCCCTTAATATGTTTTCAATTTTCTTACAAATTGTTAATGTTTATTACATGTTTTTAGTCGCTGTTTATTTTATCTGTATTTATTATTTTTAAAGTAAAACAAAAAGAAAATAGCATGCCTGAAACGCGTTTGAGGTATTTTATGAATCTTATCGGAGGCAGAAATATTTTTTTTCTGTTTTTGTTTTCTTTTCCTTAACCGACCGACTTGTTGCAAATTAAGTATCTTTTTATTAATTACAAATTTCTATCAATAAATTTCACAATTTTCAAGATGAAAAGAACATTATTTTGTTATAACCAGAAAACTGAAAAGTGTTAAAGAAAACAGATTATCTTTATTATCAAGAGATTACATCTTTGTTCTTGACACATCCCTAAAAACCGGCACGCACATTCCTATAAACCGGCACACAATCCTATAAACCGACACGCATTGCTATAAGCAGGGACACATTCCTATACACCGACACACATTCCTATAAACCGACACAAATTCCTATAAACCGACACACATTCCTATAAACCAGCACACACATTACTATAAACCGACACACATTCCTATATAAACCGGCACACATTCCTATAAACTAACACACATTCCTATAAACCAGCACACGCATTACTATAAACCGACAAACATTCCTATAAACCGACACACATTACTATAAACCGACATACATTCCTATAAACAACCGGTACTGCCTGCGCTCATTATATTCTCTGTAATACTGCCGAGCAAAGATAACACACAGTACCCAGAACAACACTACTGCCGAGCAAAGATAACACACAGTACCCAGAACAACACTACTGCCGAGCAAAGATAATACACAGTACCCAGAACAACACTACTGCCGAGCAAAGATAACACACAGTACCCAGAACAACACTACTGCCGAGCAAAGATAACACACAGTACCCAGAACAACTTGTTAACATTTACCTTCCAACCATACCATGGGCCTTGCCCGTACTTGCCCCCACCCTCCCCTACACTCAACGACTAACGGATCAGGATATAAAATAATAAGAGTATAAAAAGTAAAATGTATTGTAGGAATGTATTATTGATGATTCACAACAGTATGTTGTTTAATATATAAATGACGGCTTCGACACCCAACACATTGAGTTCATCTTGAGTCCAGAGCTTCCCAGTATATATCTAAATGACGCTGCGCAACAGTTTAGAAATACTTTGCAGCAAAATGTATAAAATATTGGACAAAAATGGATGCTGTGCAACTCTGCACATTAGTATTTTTTTACTTTGCACACGGACGTAGGCTAGGACCGTAGGCTACTAGAGGGAACATTGAAATGGCAACACACGTTAAGTTTTACTTTTGAAATACTTTATTTGAGAGAATGATGTTCAAATTCTTCACTATCCCTTAAAATGACGTCACTATCAATTTTATGAAGGAGCGCCGATGTTACTTCAACATTTTTTTGGAAAGTTTCTATTCTGTTAAAAAAATAATAATAATTCTTTTTTTTAAACCCACAAAAAAACAAAGAAAAAAACCCCACGGATCTTGAGAAAAAATGTATTGGTCTCTAGAAATGATAAATAGCCAGGAATGTCAATTTAATTTATTACAGAGAAATCTTTAGCCATGGTATTTTAAATGAAGTTGACATTCAGACAGATGACTCATGGTGGAAAGTGATTAATTAGTCAACGGGCATCCTTCAATCTGTTCTAGTTGCCATTTGTGCAACCCCAATTTTATCTTGTCATCTCATGACATAACTTGTCCGGTCATCTCATGACAGAACTTGTCCGGTCATCTCATGACAGAACTTGTCTCATGGTCATCTCATGACAGAACTTGTCCGGTCATCTCATGACAGAACTTGTCCGGTCATCTCATAACAGAACTTGTCCGGTCATCTCATGACAGAACTTGTCTCATGGTCATCTCATGACAGAACTTGTCTCATGGTCATCTCATGACAGAACTTGTCTCATGGTCATCTCATAACAGAACTTGTCCGGTCATCTCATGACAGAACTTGTCCGGTCATCTCATGACAGAACTTGTCTCATGGTCATCTCATGACAGAACTTGTCCGGTCATCTCATGACAGAACTTGTCCGGTCATCTCTTGACAGAACTTGTCCGGTCATCTCATGACAGAACTTGCCCGGTCATCTCATGACAGAACTTGTCCGGTCATCTCATGACAGAACTTGTCCGGTCATCTCATGACAGAACTTGTCCGGTCATCTCATGACAGAACTAGTCTGACCTACCTAGAGTACACAATAAAACCACCAGACCATCGTTCTAACTTTTATCTTAATTTCAAGTACAACCCGCGCCTTTCACTGCAGGCCTGCTTGGGACTCTGCAAAAATATTAGTCTCCAATCATACACTCCCATCCCACCTACATTAGAAACGGATCCCTCCACCCACAACTGAAAATGTGGACGCCCATGTCCACGCCACCAAGTGGCGCCGCTGATAAAAATATAATAGAGAAAATTATAATAATTATGGTACGCGGATCAAAATAAGACAATTGTTCTTTTTCTAAACTGAAGCCATTATTAATATTAAGGTTTAAATTTAAATATTATGTTGTCATTAAATTTGGTTTCAAATTGCGTTGTCTTTCTTCAAGATACGGGGGGGGGGGTTAAATTCTTTCACATCACTCAGACCAAATCTTCGCTTACTCTCCGTGTTCAAATAAGAAAAAGAAATGCAGTAGAAAAAAGACAGACTGCATCGAATGGTTTACCGGTTGACGCCCTACACGTGCATGCAGCTGTTAAAGCTTTCGCTAATATGAAAGGAATCGGTGCATCTTTCAGTTCATCTTTCAGTGCCTCTCTCACATGACAGTCAATGATTGGTGCACATGGAGGTTATAATAACAACTTTTCTGTCCAAAAGGTTTTTTTTTTAGTAACAATCCTTTCAATGCACAAAAGGGTTAAAGTTATAGTAAGAATCCTCTCTAACTTAAAAAGGCTTATGCATTGGCCATGACACACATTCAGCCAACCAAAATAATCGATTATACGGAATTCTCAGGGGAATTGAGGGGAACTCATTCAGCCTCCCTAAATAATCGATTATATTTGATTCTGGCGAAACTCAACGAACTTATTCATCCTCACTAAACAATCGATTATTCTTGATTCTCAGTGAAATCAACGAACTTTCAATAAATGTTTTCAAACGTAATGGGACTGTTGGTTGTTTTTTTTTTTAAAGTCTAAGAATGGGTGGGAATAAACCTTTTTAGGAACAGCATACACAACATACTAAACTTAAATTCCGCAGACGACAAGACCCGAAATAAACTCTGACTCTGCTGGCGGATTCAATATCATCGGGTACGAACGAACACAGTGTCCTGTCAAAAACTGATTAGATAGAGCCAAATGGTTGACGAACGTGGGACATTGCTAATTAACTACATAATTACTTGCTGAGAAATGTCAATAACTAAATATGCGACATTCTCTTGTTGGGTGGAACTCGTGCTCCACAAACCTTGTTACGGTTTTACTAGCGAGCCTCATCAAGTGGTCATCACCTTTTATTAGGGACACAATTAACACCAGGTCACCGGCTTGGACTTGTCTTAATCCCCATACGTGACGGACCACCTGGCCAAGATGTGGTCTGCAGTATCCCCGCTATCATGACTTTCGGCAGCCGGTGTCCCTTCCAGTGCCAAACAAAATTCTTCACAAAGATTTAAAATGCCAGGATGAAAACCAACTGACACCAAAGTGTTAAAGCAAATCTAAGCAATGGAAAGACAATAATACAATAGGCTCACATAAAAACCAATACAATTTTTTTTTGTTCTCTTATTTTGAAGAACTGTCGGTAATAGACCAATGGGGTCCTCCACAAATGACGTCACGAGCCTAAAAAATAAAAGAGGGGGGGGTTCACGCATTTGTGACGTTGTGGGACGAGAGGAAGGGGGAGTTAAAGTAATGTGACGTCACATCAAAAACATGCAACTTTATATTAGATTACAGTTCCACCTAAATATTTGATTACTTGTAATTTATTAAATGACGTTTTTAATGGCTTCACACGTGTTACGATATTAGCCTGCAGACTTACAATTATGCATATTTAAATGAAAAAAAGTAACATGCTAATGCAACATGCTAATTTTCAATTAGAAAATACGGTAGGTTGGTTGGTCAAAGCTTTGTGACATTCTGTAGTAGGGAAGTCTAAGTTTTTGTGACGAAGGGGGAAGAGGGATTAAAATCGGCCAAAATTGAGTGACTTCACGTGGACGTATTATATGGAATAAGCTGCGCACCAAGGTGTGCCACACAAACTGATTAAAACTAATTTATATTTTCTTGATTTTATATAACTGAATATTTTTAGATGCTAATGTCTATATCTAGCCTAGATATTTATTTCATTTAAAAAATAAAAATCAAAGGAATTTCCAAAATACTGAACGCACAAATTAACGAATGGAGTTTTTTTTTTTTTTTTACAAAACCAAATCGAAGATTCAGTTGTTACTGAACCCAAAATTTAGTTGTTACTGAACCCAAAATTTAGTTGTTACTGAACCTAAAATTTAGAGCCTAATACCTGAGAGGTAAATTTTGGAAAGAATCTCATTGGAACTGGTTGCCCTAATGACATAATTATAGTCTAAACAGCGTTCTCCGCCCTGCCACCCTCATGATAGCAGACGTGAAGTCCGTGAAGTCAATAGGACTGAAAATTTTAAACATTTTGTAATTTTTGATTTACCAGTGAGAACTGAAGTTTTTAAAGTATTTAAGCTTGTGACATCTTAGAATTCAATTATCAACATTCTCAAAAATTACAAAAAGATGCCGAATCAACGTGTTCAAGTTATGTTATCTTTTCAAATCATTTTTTATTCAAACTCTTCAACCATTCGCTATACATGAGATAAACTTTTATTCGTTTATTTATTATTTTATTTTTCAATTTATATTCCGTATAATTAATTTTTTTTTTTTGTTATTGCTAACACATTTTTTTGAAATTGTCTGCATCGCAAGTTATTTGGCATCATGAAGATAAGATCCAAGTACTGACCAATGTGAACTACCAATTATTCCATTTATTGTTAACAGAATTATAGGCAAATATTGCTCTCTTAAGACTGAAACGGCTTATTCTTAAAACGTATAGTTCAAACCAGTAAGAACAGAAAATTCATGATCAATATTTCAACATGTTTTTTTAAAAGACCTCTTGAACACTTGTAGAAGTAAGTCCAAACGTTATGTTATTATGTGCAATTACAAGTGAAACAAATACATTATATATTTTTGTCCTGTGCTCTGAAAATGTCAGAAGTTTTTAGACGAAGTTAAACTAACAATACGAAGTTAAACTAACAACTAACAATACGAAGTTACACTAACAATACGAAGTTAAACTAACAACACGAAGTTAAACTAACAATACGAAGTTAAACTAACAATATGAGGTTAAACTTACAATATTCTAACTTGTCAAAACCATATACAGGTGAAACAAGATCTTCAGGAATAACGAAATTGCAAGAGCAACGGGTTGTATTTTTAAAATCTTTTTAACAATTAAAACAGAAAACTTTTCAGTTTACTTTAGCGTCTAGAGAAAACGTGATGGTTTTTAATTTCATTTTTTTATTGTCAATCTACAGAAAAGCGCAGCATACTTTTCTAAGCTAAATACTCAGTAACATTGCAATAATATAACTTTGTTCGGAATTTCATTGTTTGCTTTCTTCAACTCGAGATGAGAATTCGTTAAATTTGACCTGTTGCTGATTCACAGAGAATCGTGTGCCCTGAAAATAGGGTTTAAAAATATTTTAAAAATCGTTTAAAAAATTACATCGATGTTTTCAAAAGAAAGGAAAACTAAAACAGCGTTTGTCGACCTTTGTCAGCTGTGACATTGCTGTCTTGTTTGTGGCATTGGGCGGGAATCTGCACAGCTGTGACATTGCTGTCTTGTTTGTGGCATTGGCCGGGAATCTGCACAGCTGTGACATTGCTGTCTTGTTTGTGGCATTGGGCGGGAATCTTCAACCAAATCGTCAGATAACTTCCCAAGCCCAAACTTTCGCCATTTTATAAGCATGTAATACACTTCTGTTACTCCATTTTTATTATTTATTTTTAAAAATACATTCTCACTAAACTTACAACTGAGGTCAAAGATTTCACCTCAGCTCGACACTGATATGATTTCAAATGGTATTGAGCAATGACAATATACATTGCTTGTGTGTGCTTACACCCTTGAGGGAGGGAAGATCAGAGACTAGAAAAGGCCACGCTTCATATTTATTACTGCCATCTTATGGCAAAAGTTGGGATTTTTGTACAAAATTAATTCTAAGAAAGCCGAGACAACCCTTTTTGATCCCTTCTTTAAATTTAAGAACCCAAAAAAATCTTATCTTTTAATTTACGGACGTTCCTAGTTCCTTATATACACAAGATTATTGCGGCCTATTGTGAGTCCTATGCTTGTCAATGGTTTTGTGTTTAGTCTTTCTTTCTTGATTTGATAATTTTTAATGTTGACAGTGAACAGATTTTCCAGGTTGTTCAGGCAAAACTTTACAGATTTGTATGGGTTTGTATGGGTTTGTATGGGTTTTTTTTATGGGTTTGTTCTTGCTAACGGAACAAAAACTGTTTTAATCCCTAAGGCTATACAAGTAATGCAAGTGTTGTAATAGATTGTGGTTGCATTGTATTTCCAAATTAAAATTCAATGCCTTGTTCTTGCAGTATTATCTAGCTATTACTATTAGTTTCAACTGGTTCTAAGCTCACACAGACTTTAGGTGGTCCAACGGGTTGGACACAGGGTAGTAGCAGAAGACATGGCCGTTAGTTTGGGTAACAAAGTGGCTTGGACCCACCAGGTGTACACAGTCCTGGATCGGGTGTAAGCCGGTCTTGACGAGGTATACACAGTCCAGGACCAGGTGTACGCCGGCCTTGACCAGGTATACACAGTCCAGGACCAGGTGTACAAATGGATTCTGACCAAATTAATTTTACAATACCATGAAATGTAATAACTACTTTTTTGGGGGGAACGCATTTTGTTGTTGTTGTAATGTTTAAAAAAAAGGCACCAGCACGTAAATTTAACATACTTAAATGTGGCAGGCCATTAGCTTTTTAGTAGAAGCCATTGGGTGAAGAACTGCAACGAGGATTGGTCGATAGCTCGCCTTTGCCAGTTTGGGCGCGAGTGTGATTGGGGGTGTTGTGTTGATGTTGCCTTTAAGCCTCGTTGATCTCTGAGATGTCAAAGTATTTTATTGATTAGCGGCCTCGGCCTCTAGCAGCAAGCGAGAGGTTTCAACAAATTTGTAGTCCATTTGTGTAATGGAAAATACTGGCTCGAGGATTGAGAATTGAGATGGTGTGGTATCAAGTGGCATAACATGGGACATGGTAACAGGGAATAAGATGGGACATGGTAACAGGGAATAAGATGGGACATGGCAACAGGGAATAAGATGGGACATGGCAATAGGGAACCAGATGGGACATGGTAATAGGGAACAAGATGGGACATGGCAACAGGGAATAAGATGGGACATGG
>MUZC01000275.1:529082-593405 GCA_002072015.1 Radix auricularia
CTTGTATTTAACACATTTGGAACAGCCACAAGCGAACCTAAATGTTATCAGAAAGAGAAAAATTTGGAGGAATTTCAAGGAGATGTAGAACTTGCTTAGAATAATTGACTAGTTCAAGGACATAAAGTAAGGGAAGCTTTATGTGAGATTATTTCAAATGTTCTCTCTCAAGCTTCTTCAAGGAACAGAATAGAAGATGAACTTCATGACAATGCTGGTTTATACAGAAGAATAGTAAAACACAAGTTCAAAGATCATCAAAATAAAAATACAAATCACTGATGGATGTCGGGATGTATTGAATAACATCAGGAAGACATTCTAAGTTTGAAAGTTCAAAATCAAATTATTAATTTATTATCAACGAGCAGCATTTTTGTGAGTTTCTGCATCAGAAAGAGTTTGACATAAGTATAATTGCCAAATGCTATTTGGATAAGCATTATGAATGAAGATTGCTATAATAATATATGATAAACTTAGGACGCAATAATCTTCTTTATAGAAGGAGCGTCTGTAACAGATAGGATATGAAAAATTAGGTGACCAAAAATCAGTTTTATTTTCAGTAAGTTTTTCTGAACCTACAGGTCAACAGCTTTGTGTGACGACGTGGTGAGAACAGTTTAGGCTTTAAAGCTGTTTACCAAAGTCCTTAATGAGGCGCTCCAATTGGAACATGTTGAACGTATCGAGTGAATCTGATAAATTGCAAATAGACAGAAATATGAAACACCTCAAGTTGTAATTTCTACTTTTTAGTTTTGAGCCTGGGTAAAGAGCTGAATCATTACTACACCCTAGATATTTTAGGGATGCATCATGACAAAATTTTGGACCATAATTACAGGGGGAAAAAAGGGGTTAGACTAAAAAGTGGAAAGCATAAAGTTTTGAACTATCGTTATATTTTTTTCAAAGACAAGCACTAAAAAGAAGATAATTTCCTTAACATTCATCGTACAAATAAAGTCTTGGCAAAAAATATTTTAAACCATTAACTAACAACATTTCTTTTGCAATAATTGGAATTATTTGGCTTGTTTAGTGCCTTACTTCCCTTTTGCAAAGGCTTTCTTTAAGTAATAATGTTTCAGAATTAATTTCTATCTTTGGGGCATTCTAACTCATCTCTTAAACATGTCTTTCTAAGGAAAGTATTTTGTAACAAATTTTTTTATGTTCCACTGCTCAAACTTTATGTCGTATATAACAATTTTATCTCATAATAATTTGATAGATTTAAAAATCTATTTAAAATGTTAAATTAATTCATATGTGAATGTGATGCAGCTCCTCGGCTTAAAATTAAATCATAGATGATTTTTTTCTCTTGTATAATTAATAAATATGGTCACTAGAACACTTTTCAAAATTTATTTGTAGAGAAGCTAAGTATGAAGCCCATATCTCTAATAAATGTACAACCAAATTCTCTAACTTATGTTTCTTAGTAGCAGTGATGAAGCCAACTGGGAATTTTCAGATTATTATAAGAGGTTTTCTCCCCTTTATTGAAAGTTTCTTTTTCTCAATTTTTCCTTCACATTTTTTTTTCATCACAAAGCATTTAAAAAAATTAGAATTTACTTCTTTATGATAAAAACCAGTGGAAAGTCTTTTTTGTTTTTTGGTTACATTTTGTTTGTTTGTGAATAAATAGATGAACAAATATCATTTTATTTTCATTTAAATATTGCTGCTCTATTTTTTGCCTGAAAAAATGTTATATTTGTTATGATGTACATTAAACAAATTTTTGCTCATATTTAAACATCTTCAACAATTAAATTCATTTTCCATCTCATTTAACCTTTTTTTATAAATCCTTTTTTTAATTTTAATATGAATATTCTATTTGAATTCAGCTCATATTTGCTTTCATTTTTGTCTCTCTGTGATATTTTAACATTCTCTCATTGTAGTTCAAATTATATTATTTTTATGAAATAAAGATAGTTGACCAAATTTAGAGTTCACAATTGAATGCATTAATCTTTATGATCTGCTTAAGTGCCATACATTAGTTATTCTGTTTTTAATTTTTACTATTTATTAATAAAATAAAACAGAAGCTTTACAAAGAAAATTTCCTTTATTCATAAAACTACTTGTTCTTTGTTGACTCCAGTAACAATGAAAGCATCCAAATTCACAATTACAGATAATGCAGCAAGAGCTGTTTCCCAAGCTGATATTTTGGAATGATAATTGTCAAAATTGGAACAATCACTATGACCAGGTGCATTGTTTTGTGAAAAGTGAAGAGATTTGTCTACAGGCTTTCTTTCGTAGAATTGTTGGATTGATAAGGCATTTGCTAATTGACTTTTACAGTATCCGTCTGATGCACCATTGAGATTTGTGGATTCGGCACCATTTTGGTGTGACAGGTGATTTGAATAATTAGTAGGGGAAGATACTCTACAAGTGGCAGGATCAATACATTGATCTTCCTGAACATCAGCAGTTATTGAACCTTGAGTAGATGCCAATGAGGAATTGACCTTCACCTTAGTATGAAAATCGTAGAAAACATCGGCTAGAGCCTCCAGTATGACAGTCTGTACATTCAATCCATGCACTGAAAAGAGGCGTATTGAGACAGCATGATTAACAAAATAAAAACTTCAATGGCTGTGTTTTATTTATTTCAAATAATAATTTAAATGAAACTGGGGAGGGAAACAAAACACTAACATTTACATCAGATTAATTTTAGAGAATTTTCTTACCACTGTAATTATACTCCTAAAGACTAAATAATTAGTTTCTAATGATTGACTAAATAAGTTTCTAATGATTGACTAAATAAGTTTATAATGATTGACTAAATAAGTTTATAATGATTTACTTAAATTAATTCCTAATAAAGATTGATTAAAGAAGTTCCTAACAATGGTTGACTAAGTTCGTCACTAGTGACTATCGTACACAAAGATTTTTCAGCTTCCTTCAGTACAACACCAGCACACCAGAATTCTGTACTGCCAGCTCCGGGCAGAACCTTGCCGTCTGCTAGACCAGCTTCAAGACTAAACAAACATTTCCACAGCCTCTCCTCTAGTAGTCGGGCTGACACCATACTTGGGCAGCTGATAACAACAGTCTGGATTCAGTTATTGAGAGAACAACAAGTGATGAACTCAGGCGAGCAAAGGGGAATTATCTTAAACTAATGACACAGGAAAGAGATGAATGATTCAAGTAAAAAATTACACCACATACAAAATTTCAAAAAGTGTTATTTAAAAAATTTAATTAGCAAACACAGAACGGGGTTTTATCTCAAGTCATAAATCTATCCCAATATTAATTCGGTCCTGAAAACATTACAATAAAGCAGGTCAAAGGCTAATTATATTCTTAGAAAAGGGTTTCAATTGTTTTTAAGAAACCATCTGCATGGTCAATATTTTAAGAAACCATCCGCATGGTCAATATTTTAAGAAACCATCTGCATGGTCAATGTTAACCAATGTATCTTTTATCTACGTCCACCTTCTGGTGTTAAGGTCCAACTGATTCATATAACATTCCTAGCCACAAACTTCACATATTTTTAGTATACCTGAAGTCAGGTAAATTTGTTCATGTTTTTGATTTACAGCAAGGTTTCTATACTATTATGGAGTTTTGGGGTTTTGTTTAAAAATATTGATGAGAAAAAGAATGATGACCTTCTGGAAGTTTGGGTCAAAATTCATAAGATTGAAGAAGTCTGTAGTTGCAGCAAAGCAATAGGGTAACTGTGTATTAGCGAATAAGACTATAGTTTCAGCATATCTTATCTTATCTGTTACATTTGCTCATTCTATACAGAAGATTATTGTGTCCCAAACTTATCTATGGTTTATGTCTGGTCCTGCATTTTTATTAGACTTTTAAATGTAAATAAAGTGTTGGCTTTCCTGGTTTCTTCAGGCAACCCATTCCACGCCAAAATTCTAGAGTTGAAGAACAAAAACTTGTGTTTGTTCTTGCATAAGGAATAAGAAAATCTTTTTTATCTTTATGTCTATTTCAGGGTTGTATTAAGTTATCTTTGTGCTGTATTTCTAAATTAGAATTAATTGCTTTATGTATTTTTACTACTTTACTCTTGGTTCTTCTATCCTCTAGTGTTTCAAGGTTTAATGATTTAACTTGTCAGTATTTGAATTTTCTCCAGTAATGAATCTGGCAGCTCTTTTTTGAATTTGTTATAGTTTATAAATCTTTTCTTTGGTGGATGGGTCCCCTACAGAAGATGCATATTCTAGTACAGGTCTCACCAGGGTGAGGTAGCATTTTAGTTTTATATCTTTATTACGTTTTTAAAAGTTCCCTTTTATAAAGCGTAAGGTTTTGTTTGATTTTTTAAATAACTTCATTGACATGGGGATTCCAAGATAGTTTCTCATTTATTATGACTCCTAAGTATTTTTCATCTTAAGTTTGTGTTACTTCTTTTCCATGAATGAAGTATTTTGAATTTATTTGTTTCTATTTCTTTGTTACTCTTAGCAGTTGACATTTTTCTGGGTGGAAGGACATACTCCAGTTAGTTTCACATTTTATTAATTCATCCAAGTCTTTTTGTAAAATTTTGCTATCTTGTTCTGCTTTAATTGCTCGATAGATTATGCAATCATCATCAAATAACTAAACTTTTGTTCCTGTTGAGATGTTGTTGTGTAAATCATTTGTATAAATTGAAAAGAGTAAGGGACCTAGCACAGTCCCTTTTGGAACTCCTGAGTCAAACTTTATTGGTGCTGAGTTAGATCCATTAAGTTATTTGAATTATTCCACAAATCTTATGTTATTTTTTGAGACCACTCATGACATCCTTGTGAGTGTGAAGATTACTATAGTCATAACACCTCTAGACACACAAATCTCACATCCTTGTGAGTGTGAAGATTATTATAGTCATAACACCTCTAGACACACAGATCCACTCTTCTGACCACACCATTTACTAATAATATAATAATATCCCTGTTAGAATTATTTAAGAAAAGACCATGCAAAATTAAAAGATTACAAGAGGAACAACTTGCCTGAACTATTTGAGTGTTAGTCACCGTAAGGTAATGTTGAATCCTTGAAGAGTCACTTTCAATTGGTTCATTCCATATGTTTCTCACTGTTTGAAGACTAAGCAAACAAACACTAAGCTTAAAGAATACAGATTAAGTGATCAAGTTTTTGCCATGCTTACATAAGGCTTGAACACAATTTTACCTATAATTTATCTTATATGCTATCAGTTAGTGTAATAAAGTTTGCAAACTTTACTTGATTTATTGCAACAACCAGACTTAAATACTAGCAATTAGGATCAAAATTTTAATTTTCAACGTTTGCAGATAAAAATATTTAGAAAAATGATTTTTTTTAAAAAGTTGAAAAAAAGTGTTACTAACTGGAGAGCAGTACTGTACGTACGTCAACATGTCAACTTGGTACAAGTGAGCAAGAGTCACTAGTGTTTTATATGGGATATTACACAGCACCATAATTCTTGCCTTTGTACACATGTCTAGCAATGTGTCATCGACTTGGCCTTTCACAAGAACAAGTTCCACTTGTAGCTGAAAAAATAAACATGTAACAATAAGATGAAGTTTAAATTGTGATCATTTCTATCACAGTCACATTTATATAGATATAACTCTGAATACATTAATATGACATTGAATGAATTGCACTGGTATATTTTTTTTTATTGATAAGCAAATTATAGACAAATTTGACAACAAGTAAATGGTCTTTTTTTTTTTTTGTTAATAAAAAATCAGGAAGCATTTCTTTCAAAAAAATTTGATGTTTTTGCTTTGACTACTGTTAAAATAAATATTGCATTATTGTAAGAAAAACATTTGTATATAGTTTTACCAGCTAAATTTTACCACTTGTCTCCCCTTTCATTTCTATTACTATTCTGTTAATATTTAAATGTCAACTTCATGTTAATAACTGAGGTTTACACACAAATCACATAATATGTTGTCTGAGACCATTTATTATTTACCATTTGGATGGCCGCAAGGACATTACGGTGCCACGCTCTGCTTCCGTCAGGAGATCCTAACTTCCTGTCAGATATCCAGTTTTTTTTACGCAAAGTGGGTTGGTATCCTTTGTGGTGGTGAGATGAGTTGAGGTCAGCATTGACCAGCTGAGACCAAACAACAGAAACACAGTGGACATAGAATAGGAAGATATTACATAATATAAGAATTTTTCTACTGAGACAGAAAAAGAGAGAGAGAAAGAGAGAAAGAGAGAGAGTGACACATTGAAGTATATTTGATGCATGAAATAGATTTTAAAATGTGAGAAAGATACTAAAGAAAATCTGAAGCATTAAATAGATTTTAAATTAAACAACCCGTAAAAACAAAGTTTTTGACTATAAATCCTTTATATATGAGACAGAACTAAAAGTATTGATTATATTCAAAATAAAATGCACTGCGCAACAAATATTTACAGGGGACGGGTGGGTGTGGGGGTGTGGTCACCCACTGCGAGACTGAACTCCATCAAACACGTGAATGTCAACAACAGAAGGCTACCATACATTTATATAGAGTTAAACTAAATGTGCATTTAATTACGGTGCATTCAATAGATCTGAAATTTAGATACATTGCATTGTTAGGAGACACGAGTCTATGTGCAAAATTTCAGCTCGATAACACAACAGAAAGTTTGTCATTTTTTACTTTTGTTTTTCCGCTGTACTGTACAAAAGGACCAAGAGACGACAGTGATGTTAATATAAATGTGGCAGTGTGCCCCGCATCTTACTATTTTTAGAACCATTGGTGTGCGTGTTCCATGGCCATGGGGCAGCGTACAGCCAATGGGCAGTGACCCGTGACGGGGGGAAGGGGCCGTTACCATTGTTTTGAACGTAAAGTTGCACAAGGAAGTGTAGTTGTTGCAGAGCGAGTGTGTGAGATAGTAGTCAGTAGCCTGTAGTAAGGAGTTGCTAGAAGATTGTAAACTGTGTTTCATGCAGCCTTAGGAAGAAGTCAAATACAACATTATCATTATATACAACTATAGTCCTCCACTTATCTGTATTGTGTTATTTGTTAATTCAAACTAACAAATATAGCCACCACTCGGCTACATAAAGGATTTAAAAATGAGAGAGATAGTCAAGAATATCTAATAAATTAAATAGATTTTAAAATGTGAGAGTTACTACAGAAAATCTGATGCATGAAATTTTAAAATGTAGAACAGGATGACCAAATCCTTGGTGCCCAATTTACAGAAGATGAAATGACTGTTTACTAAAGGGAGATGACTGTTTTAACGAGGGTTATCCCCTCTCTAAGAAGCTAAATAACTGAACTTACCAAAGTTTTCATCATGTTGCCAATACTAAGAGACTCTAGATTTCCCCCTTTGCTGGTTATAATTAAACCTTCATGGATGGATGCATTTTTGGCTGAGATTTTTTCACAAGGTGTTATCTTAAATGGTACAGTCAGGCAGGAAATTAAGTTGAGGTTTATGCTGCAATGTATGTAAGCATTTACAAATTACAATATTGTATACTCAATAATTAAATTGAAATAATCAAGTGTATAGCTGCCATGATCATGCAAATGTATTAAATATTTTTCACTACATTAAAATAATGTCTATCTAGTTGAAAATTTATCAAAAGAAATAATGTATTATTTATTTATTTTTTATTAATTGTACCTAAATAAACATGGGAAACAACTAGAAAAGGTACCAGAACAAAAATAACTAAAAATGTACATACCTGGGCTTTCCTGTCCCTTTCATCTGATTGTAACACAAGTGTGTGTTGTGTTACATACCTGGTCTTTCTTGTCACTTTCATCTGATTGTGACACAAGTGTGTGTTACATACCTGGCCTTTCTTGTCACTTTCATCTGATTGTGACACAAGTGTGTGTTGTATTACATACCTGGCCTTTCCTGTCACTTTCATCTGATTGTGACACAAGTGTGTAGCTAACTCCATTATCTCAGTATGGCAAGTATCTAAACCCAGGCTTTCTTCTGGCAGTCTGAAATCTGAGTCTATTGCACTCTCCTCTGGCAGTCTGAGATATGATTCTATTGTATCTAAACCCAGGCTTTCTTCTGGCAGTCTGAAATCTGAGTCTATTCTACTCTTTTCTGGCAGTTTGAGATCTGAGTCTATTCTACTCTCCTCTGGCAGTCTGAGATCTGATTTTATTGTATCTAAACCCAGGCTTTCTTCAGGCAGTCTGAGATCTGGGTCTATTGCGTTTGTAAACTCTGCTGCATGATTAAGATCATTCCTTTGCTTGCTGGGTCGGACTGGCTTGATGGCATCACTTGGTCCAATTTTGGAATGACTTAAAGGCGTAANTTACATACCTGGCCTTTCCTGTCACTTTCATCTGATTGTGACACAAGTGTGTGTTACATACCTGGCCTTTCTTGTCACTTTCATCTGATTGTGACACAAGTGTGTAGCTAACTCCATTATCTCAGTATGGCAAGTATCTAAACCCAGGCTTTCTTCTGGCAGTCTGAAATCTGAGTCTATTGCACTCTCCTCTGGCAGTCTGAGATATGATTCTATTGTATCTAAACCCAGGCTTTCTTCTGGCAGTCTGAAATCTGAGTCTATTCTACTATTTTCTGGCAGTTTAAGATCTGAGTCTATTCTACTCTCCTCTGGCAGTCTGAGATCTGATTTTATTGTATCTAAACCCAGGCTTTCTTCAGGCAGTCTGAGATCTGGGTCTATTGCGTTTGTAAACTCTGCTGCATGATTAAGATCATTCCTTTGCTTGCTGGGTCGGACTGGCTTGATGGCATCACTTGGTCCAATTTTGGAATGACTTAAAGGCGTAATTTGCGCCCAACAACAGTTTCGATCAACTAAATCTGGCACACTGCATTCTTGACTGTCATTGTGTGACAGCATGTCACTACTGGTTGACCTCAACTTGCCGTGTCTTTCAGTCTGGCCACTCTTGCTGTCTGTTGTGGTTTGCTCAGCCATATTTGTATGCGGTCTCATGTGTCTACTAGTGGTAGGCATTGTCAATTTATCTCTGTGCACATTGAGAGAATTTAGGAGGCCATTAATGACCGTAACAGGTGATGGTTTCCGTGCATGAGAAACCTGCTTGTTACTGGGGTATTTGATTACAGATTTGAGATCAGCTGAAGGCACCTGCTTGTTACTGGGGTGTTTGATTACAGATTTGAGATCAGCTGAAGGCACCTGCTTGTTACTGGGGTCTTTGATTACAGGTTTGAGATCAGCTGCAGGCACCTGCTTGTCTGAAGCTAGAGATGAAAGATTAAACCTGCTGTTTAAACTGTAAATGACTTTACTGTTTGTTTGTGAGCCATCGAGTTTTGTAGATGAGCCATCGAGTTTTGTAGATGAGCCATCAAGTTTTGTAGATGAGCCATCAAGTTTTTTAGATGAGCCATCCAGTTTTGTAGATGAGCCAGCCTTCACAGAGCAGTTTATAATGTCTATTTCCTTGAAAGCATCCTCAAAGTCTGTGTCTTTTAACAGGTCAACTTTGGGTGTCAAACTTTGGTTAACACAATGTAAATTTGGTGTCGAACTTTGGTTAACACAATGTAAATTTGATGTCGAACTTTGGTTAACATGCTTCGGTAATGAGGGAGATATCTTGATTGATTTGAATTCAGGGATGGAGCTTGTCATAAAATTCTTTAAGGATTCATTGTCTGACCTGACTGTTGGCAAAGCTTCATTTTGATCACAGTTTTCAGATCTTAACTGTGACAAATGATCAAAGAACCAATCCACATTATCTAAATCTACCTGGTCACCAGTTGCCTTGGCAACTTCCTTCATTTGTAAACGCACTGAGTCCACGCATACAGAAGGAACAATGGTCTTTAGTTGATTGTGAAATCCTTCCACACATACAGAGGGAACAATGGTCTTTGGTTGATGGTGACATCCTTCCACACATACAGAGGGAACAATGGTCTGTGGTTGATGGTGACATCCTTCCACACATACAGAGGGAACAATGGTCTCTGGTTGATGGTGACATCCTTCCACACATACAGAGGGAACAATGGTCTTTGGTTGATGGTGAAATCCTTCCACACATACAGAGGGAACAATTGTCTTTGGTTGATGGTGACATCCTTCCACACATACAGAGGGAACAATGGTCTGTGGTTCCACACCCGCCATGTTACAGGTGAGTGCTGGGCCCGCATCTCTTCTGACATCTTGTTCTTTACTTTTAATCCAGGCACAACTATCAGAACAACGTGAGGACTGAGCTCTTGTTGGTACTGAGACAGAGCCCGTTGTGCCCTGCATGGCTACGGCACAGAAAGGAATGGCGATTTCATGTACCATCTCAATCAAGTTGGTCATACTGCACTGAATGACACCAAGAGATGTGGCCGTGGATATGCCCTGAAAGATTTGTACACAATGTATTTATGTAGCATGTTTAAAAAGCTCATGTAATTAAAAATGAAATAATTTATATTTCTAAAAGTAATCATTACACTGATGTAAAGTCTTGGTACACTGCTGTCTCAATTACTGAGGAGTTGTTAGAGAAGATGGAAAAATATTTTGCTTAGCGTAAGGATCAGAATTATACTTTGCTCACTGAATGGTGGTTAAATCATTGTAACACAACACAACATCTATCTCTCCCTGATGACTAGTATAAGGAGTTCACCACTGTGTTAAGAGAATGGACCAAATGTTGTTCTTTAATGAAATCTCTTCATTACTCACATCTATTCAAAGATCTCAGAGCCAAACCCAGTCTTTTGGGCACACTATTCATCTGGCAAAACTGCCACGTTCTTGTGACTGATCTATATTCACGTGTGTTTGTGGGCTTATGAAATGTTATCATCTCTCACACAATAATAGATTGTACCAATAACAAAAAAACCAATATATATATACATGTATATACCTATAGACAATATACATGTATGTCACAGTATCCAATATATATATACATGTATGTCACAGTATCCAATATATATATACATGTATGTCACAGTATCCAATATATATATATACACGTATGTCACAGTATCCAATATAAATATATATATGTATGTCACAGTATCCAATATATATATATACACATGTATGTCACAGTATCCAATATATATATATATATACACATGTATGTCACAGTATCCAATATATATATACACTAGCAATTTCCCCGCGTGTTGCTGCGGGAATGTGGAGAATTAGTGATGAGTGAGTGAGTGCATAAAAAAAAACTATATTTGGGCCCCCGGCGCCCAGCAAGGATATTTTAAATATTATTTCACCTGCTACCACCGTGAAAATGTAATTATCCATTCCCCAACGTTTCATGAGTCTACCTACGCGAGAAATAGGAGAATTAGTGATTTTCAATTTTTATAAATCTCATAGAGGAAAAAAAACGTTTTTTTGGACCACGGCCCCCATAAGTGTGTATTTCAAAATTCATTTAAACCTAAATTCGTCGGGAGAGGGTACTTAACAATTACCCAAAGTTTCATGCTCCTACCAACTTGGAAAATTGAAGAATTATTGATAAGTCGGTTTTTAATTTAAGAAAAGTATATTTGGGCCCCTGGTTACCAATTAGTGGGAAATCTAACATTCTTTTTGCATATTTTCGTCGGGAGCTTGTACTCGAAAAAAATCCAAAGACTCATGCTTCTACCTATATGGGAAATAAGAGAATTAGTGATTTTCAATTTTTATATAGCTCATATAAGGAAAAAAACGTTTTGGGGGCCCCGGCCCCCATTAGTTGGAAATTTAACATTCTCTTTTGCCAGTTATCATTGGAAGCATGAACTCAAAAATTTACAAAGTTTTATGCTTCTAACTATACGGGAAATAGGAGAATTAATGATTTGCAATTTGTAAAGAGCTCATATAAGGGAAAAAAACTTTTATGGGGCCCCATTATTTTTGGGCCACAGTATCTCTATGAGGGGGAATTTAACGTTCTTTTTCGCCAATTATCATCTGTAGATTGTACTAAACAACTTCCTAAAGTTTCATGCTTTCTACCTACATGGGGAATGGTAGAATTAGTGATTTTCAGTTTTCAAAATTTGGGCCCCCAGCCCCCCAGTAAGAGATATTTAAAAAAATATTTCACCTGCTAACATCGTGAAAGTGTTTTTATCAACTCTCCAACCTTTGATGAGTCTACCTACTCAAGAAAAAGGAGAATTGGTGATGTTCAATTTATATATAGCTCATATAATGAAAAAATGGTTTTCGAGGCCCCAGCCCCCATGAGTGGAAAATTTAATATTCTCTTTTGCCAATTATCGTCGGAAGCATGTACTCAAAAATTTCTAAAGTTTCATGCTTCTGCCAACACGGGAAATAGAAGAATTATTGATTTTCAATTAGTACGTAGCTTATATAAGGAAAAAAACATTTTTGGGGCCCCGGTCCCCATGAGTGTGAATTTCAAAATTCTTTTTCGCGAATTTTTGTTGTAAGAGGGTACCCAACAACTTCCCAAAGTTTCATGCTTCTACCTACACGGGAAGTTGAAGAATTAGTGATGTAGATAAAAAAAGTTTTTAGGCCCCCGGCCCCACATGAGTTAGATTTTTAAAATTCTTTTAATCCAATTTTCGTAGTCCGAGTGTACCCAACAACCTCCCAAAGTTTCATGCTTCTACCTACACGAGAAGTTGGAGAAATATTGATTTTTATTTAGTATATAGCTTATATAAGGAAAAAAAAACATTTTTGGGCCCCCGGCCCCCATGAGTGTGAATTTCAAAAATCTTTTTCGCCAATTTTTGTCGTAAGAGGATACCCAACAACTTCCCAAAGTTTCATGCTTCTACCTACACGGAATGTTGGAGAAAAAGTGATGTAGGAAAAAAAAGTTTTTGGGCCCCCGGCCCCACAAGAGTTAGATTTTAAAAATTCTTTTTCGCCAATTGTCGTAGTGAGAGAGTACCCAACAACTTCCCAAAATTTCATGCTCCTACCTATACGGGAAGTTGGAGAATTAGTGATGAATCAGTCAGTCAGTCAGTCAGTCAGTGAGGGCTTTCCCTTTTATTAGTATAGTTGTATGTCACAGTATCCTATTTATATTCATGTATGTCACAGTATCCAATATATACATACATGTATGTCACAGTATCCAATATATATATATATTTATATATATATATATACATGTATGTCACAGTATCCCATATATATATACATGTATGCCACAGTATCCCATATATATATACATGTATGTCACAGTATCCAATATATATATATATACACGTGTATGCCACAGTATCCCATATATATACACATGTATGTCACAGTACCCAATATATATATACACATGTATGTCACAGTATCCAATATATATTTATGTGTATGTCACAGTATCCAATATATATATACACATGTATGTCACAGTATCCAATATATATATATGTGTATGTCACAGTATCCAATATATATACATGTATGTTACAGTATCCAATATATATACACACGTATGTCACAGCATACAGCACTGGTCTCTCAAATTCCAATAGCTCGAATCATCTCCTCAGACTTCTCACTTCTCTTGTTCTCTCTCTCCTCTACACCTTGCGTAACATACCCTGCCAGCTTCGACTCCATGAACACACTCAAAGCCTGGAAATTGGCTTTCAGTTGATATCAAAAAAACAATTGCATTCCTATTTTAACACATGTTTGCTCCCCTTTTTCTCTTTTCTGTCTAACCCCCAATGTTTCACGTGACAAACACCCTCTGTCTATTCCTCTACCCCATGGGACAGAAAGGTGAAAGCAAAGAATTCAGTTAAAATGGCTTCCCACATTTGTACTTCTAAGTTTAAAACTTTTACAATTTTATGGTCATGAAATGCCAGCCAGCCAACTTCAGACCAAAGTCATGCATACTGAAATTAATAACATTTGATTTTGCATTTATACTGAAAATTGTGTCAGTTGCTAAAGTTATAATGGAAATCACAGTATCATAATCAAATAAAAGGTTTAATCTAATTAATGTTAAATAGCATGGTAGTTAGCTCAATTGTGTTTACTGTAGCTTAGTTTGACCGACTCACCAAATGTTGAAGTTGAATCACAGCCTTAGCAAGTCGAGTCAACATAAATAACACTGTTTTGATCCCTCTTCTGTGTTGATGTTTATGTGATGACAACACTTGGATAATAAGTTCACCACCGGGGTGCTAAACAAATTTATTGAACAAAAAAAAAGAATGCATTCAACTTTCAGTAAATTAACATTTGTTGTAAATGGTTTATTTAGTTGAAATAATGGTTTGAAACTGCCTCAGTGAGTGAGGCGTTATCTGTTCCTCCTTGATGCATCTTCCCTTTAAACATCTATTCCTCACAACGATTGTCTTCTGGCTGTGCAATTAATTTTGGACAGAAAACCTCACCCCAGTATACCTACACACGCCTTAATACAACTGGCGGCATTGGTTCTAACCCTCAACTTGTTTGATTTTAATGGCCAGTTCTTTGACCAAATCAGTGGGGTAGCTATGGGAACAAAAATTGGACCAAGCTATGCTTGCTTGTTCATGGGCCACTTCAAGCACAGAGTAGAACAGGAATACACTGGTCACCTCCCCGAATTCCATAAGAGGTACATAGATGACTCATATGGAGAGAAGTGAACTGGACACATTTATTAACTTTGTAGTCTTTTTCCACCTCTCCATTAAGTTCACTTATCAAATTTTTGAACATTCTGTATATTTTTTGGACATTACTGTAACTCTCCAGAAAAAAACTGCCTCCTCACTTCGGCCTACTTCAAACCCACAGACAGCCACTGTTATCTTCTCTACCCTTCTTCTCATCCCAAAACCTGTAAGGACTCCATTCCCTTTTCTCAACTTTTTCGACTCTGAGTTTTTTTAGACAAAGGTCATATCCTTAAGCTACACTTCAATATGCGCTTCAGCGAGTCAAAAGCTTCACTCGTGCCGACGCCTTTGTATTACGCACCGCGATACCAATGAGAGGAGCAAACTGGTTCTTAAATACCATCCGCACAAAATCAAAGAAAAAGAAATCTTCCTGAAAAACCGAACCATCCTCCTTGCAGACCCTGAGACTAACAACATATTTTCCGCCCCACCCCTCATTATATATATGATATTTAAGATTAGGGATGGCTTCATTTGCACTAGCCGCAATGTGTTCTACACCATTGTGTGTAAGCGCTGCCCTTTAAAATACATAGGTGAGATGGGGAGGTTACTTTCGTGCCACATCACTGAGCATATTCTGGCGATTACACAAGACAAACAGTGTTGAAACTTCAATGGATGTGACCATATTGGCTTCAAGGACCTGGCAGTTACCGCCATTGTCTCTTGCACAACACACCCAGTAGGGTCAGTCTGGAGAATAGACTTATTCAAGAGTATGGCATTCTTGCACTACATGGGATGAATGTTGTGTTTGCTTTGACCACCTAGTCATTTTGCCCCACCCACTGACTCCTTTCCTATATAGACTTGCACTGCTCTCTTCATGCTTTACTTTCATTGACTCTCTGGATTTCACCGCAGCTAAGTTTTTATATATTTTTTTATATATTTGTTTTATTTATGTATTGTTTTTTTGTTTTGCCAAAACGTTTGCTGTTTTGTTACGTCCTGTCAGGCTAATCCTTACCCTGTTTACGTCTTTTCCATTGCCTCAGTGAGTGAATATAATATGGCCCTCAGAATTAATGAGCTTATTATGTGATGACATAGTGGCAGAGGCGTAACAACGACTTGACATCAGGGCAGTGGCCAATGGCCCTGAGGGCTAATCCCTCAATAATCAATTTATTCTGTATAATTTAGTGTTTTTCACTCTTCCTTAAGGGCTCCAAAAGTGAATTAGCCAAGGGTGCGTAAAACGCGGTTATGCTTCTGCTTAGTGGGCAGATCTTTGGTGTAGTCAGTGGTTTTAGCCTGATTCATTTTATATCCAAGAGTTTTACAGTTTCAAATTTGTTTCCTTCTTTCAGTTTTCTTGCATAACAGTTTTATTGACTGATAATAAAACAGTTACAATTATTTAGTGATGTACAGTAGATAAATATTAGAGCTATGTTAGGATCGCTGTTAAGACACAATTTAGTTCTGTAAAACTATGTATTAATAAAATATGCGTAAGGAAAGAAAGCTAGTTCAAGTGATAGGTATGATGCTCTCAAATCTATAATTGCATGCTTTGTATAGTCACTCGTGTGACAGCTTTCAATTTATCAATTCATTAATTTATTTAGGAAAATATGTCTGTCTTGATAACAAGACATCCTGAAAATTTTAATATAACCACTAACACACCTCAATATCCAGATTTGACAGCAGTGTTTCTATGTCAGTTGTAAACACATCCTCACCATCACAACTGATGCATTTCACGCTGCATAAATACAAAGTGTCAGAATAAATTATTGGATTTTAATTATGAAAAAGGATACGTGAAACTCTCAATATCAATAAAAATAAATTTTTTAAAAAGAATTTAACAACTTTCTATTTAGTATAATATAAAATAAAATGCTTATCCTCTAAAAACTTTCTGTTAAATATTAGCTAATTTGAAAGAAACACAGAGGGATAAATAAATTGTTCTAAACTATCATTTGAAATCTAAAAATAATGCCCTGAAGTTTGTTTTCTGTGCTCGGATTATTATATTTAAGTTGTCAAAATACAAAAAGGCAGATTTGTAAAACCTGTTATGAGGATGTGATGTGAATAAAAGATGTTTGTTACATTCACTTATACCTACCAATCATGGCAGGCAAGCATCGGATGAACCAAGTCATCTACAGTAGGAATATAAATTTAAACATGTTATATTTTTGTTAATTTCAATTACAATTAAATTGCTTCATCAACAAATTTATTTGAAACTTTCATTTCATTACAATAGTTTGAGGTGCATTTTTTAACATTCGGGCAAAATATTAAAAAATACATAAACATTTCAGTACATCTAGCTTAAGATACACTAAATATTTATCAAAAGCTGTGGGCTAAGCCAATCTTAAAAATTAAAAAGTTTGTTATTATTATATATATATTTTTTTTTGCAGGTATTTGGCCAGTAGCATCTTTCCCCAAGCAAATTTCAGATATGAATGTTAGTATTTGTCTATAAGAATGGAAAAAATGTACAGCTAACCAGTATTGACTACATTATTAACCCTTTAAAAAGGATACAGGTAGTTATTTAAAAAATTATTACAGACACATACAGCTTAATAGCAGTTCATATTTTCAGCAAATCAAATTATGTTTTCCAATAAATTTTAAAAAAAAAGAATTTTTAGTAAGCCTTTAATTATTTTCCAGTTTTACTTCCTAAAATTGTAAATGGTGGATGAAGGGCTGGGTGATAACAATTTGCTAAGTACAAACTTTTGATTTTGGTTTGGAGTTCATAATTACAACAATTCCTGATTTTATTAAAACTTATAAAATCAGCTTTTTTTGCTCTGAGCAAAACTCCAATGCTGTGTAATAAAAAAAAAAGTCCCAAACTATCATTTCATCATTATTAGTATTAGAGAAAGACATAATGAGAAATTTGTATTTTTCTTTTTTAACAATAATTTTGCGACTTTGAGAAATTAAAATGGTAGGCGGGTAGGTTTTTATAGCCTCCCTCTCTTCAATCTTCAACTCATTTAAACGCAGCTACGAGTTGCTGTTCAGAATTGGTAATAAAAACTAAGTGGAAAATAGGCATATAAATGATAAAAGGCCTCTTGCAAAACATCCCACATCAAATGGTTTCTAGCTATAAAAGTTGGTTACCTCATTAAGGAAAATATATAGAAATCAGACTCCTTTCTTATTTAAAAAAAACAACAAAAAACACTCATTGTTTACAGGAGATAAATGAAGATTATTTTGTCCCAACACTTATTCATGGTTTCCGTCTTGTCTTGCATTTAATTAGAGTTTTGATTGTTTTTAGTGTGTTGGTTTTCCTGGTTTGTTAGTTCAGTCAATTAATTCCACACCATGTGTCTAAAAAAATCTATTATTTTGACATTATGTGATAGAAATAGTTCATTACTTAATATAATCTGATGATTCTATACTATTGTCACTATTGAGACAAAACCTAAACTGATAGATGAATAGAGAATAGAGTTTGATTGGAAGGAGACCCTCAAAAAAAACCCCAAAAACATTGTGTCGAGAAAGGCAGTCCCTATATTGGAACCCACAATAACAATAACAATGGGTACATTGCAGAGGAAGATAAAATACAGAATACACAACTATAGACTATACTATATTAATATTGAATTGCGTGATTAAAACAATAAATTAAATTTAATTAAAGCTTTATTACTTTATTTATGGACTGATGACAGTCTAGGGACCTGGGATTAAAATAATTAAATTAACTTGACTTTAGAATTTTAACTTTTAAAACTTAATTCTTAGTTTAGTCTAGTACTAGTAACACTTAAAGTACTTAAACTTAGTAAGTGAACTTAGTTAAATTAAAACTTTAGTTTAGTTCTAATTCTAATTCTAAGTTTAGCAAGTCAAATTTCAAATAAGTTCTAATTAAATTTTTGTTAATATCTGTTACGGCATTATTAAACGCACATATAACATTACAAAATCCTTCTTTGTCCAAATGGTAATTAATCTTCGCCATATCATATAGAATCTATCTCTGTAACTAAAATTTAAAACAACATTCATAATGTGGAAGAGTCATCGGGTAACCATGTTAGTTACACTTTCAAACCAAGATCTGACGTATAATATAAATATATCCCAGATAAGAACTTTCACAAGAATTTAAAGTTAGAAATCTTCGAAAAATGTAGCAAATAATTTAATTAAAATGTATTTGATTACATTGAAATGTAATTCCTTTTTATATTTAATTTATAAAAAAAATAATTAATAATTAACATATACACTAAAAATTTATCTAAGCTCAAAAATAAAAATAGCTTTTAATTTGGTGAACCCTTACAATTATAAGAGCAAGAAAAATTTGGTGAAGTTCTTTAGGAATAATTTTTTCGTATCTTTTTTTTTTGAACTTTAAAATAATAAAATCTAACTCCATGATTTAGTTAAAGTTACTCATAACAGAATACAGTAGTGTGAAAAGTAATATATCATAACAGAAAGTTCTATTTCAGGTTCTTTGTCTATGTCTATACTGTACTATACTTTATAGTCTATTATGCCAATAAAAAAGTTATACAAAAAAAGTTATTTAATAACACTCTGCCACACTTTTTTTGAGTCCTTACATATGTCATTCATATGTCTTTGTTGTTTAACTCTTTCTATTTCTGGGAAATATTCATTTAAATTTATCATTTTGAATTTTATAGTTAAAATATTATTTTGCAAATCTCTATGAGGAAATATTAGTAATACAATTTTGAGTTTGGAAAATGTATATGGCAATGAATGATAAATATTTGTAAAACATTAGTTTGTTTTTTTTCGTCCTGTGCCTGGGGAACAACAGTTGATCATCGTTAACGACTGAGGTCCTTCAAAGGAACATTATAGACTACCCACAGCAATGTAAGCATCTAGCCTGGGCAGTGGCGTAGCTAGAGCTTTATGCCGCCCTTTAGGGGCCACCCATAAATGACGTCATGCACCGGGGGGGGGATCACACATTTGACGTCATTCAAAACGTGCAACTTTAAATAGAAGTTACACTGACATATATGATTACCGACACTATATTCAATGACGTTTTACGTGGTTTCACGCGTGTTACGATATTACTAATATTAGAGTGCAGCGTTAAACTAAAATCATATTTAAATAACCAAAAAAAAAAAGGTTTTAAACATGCTCATTTTCAATTAGAAAATACCGCTTGTATGGGGGGGGGGGGACTTTGTCCCGTCACATTGAGGAAGGGGTCTATTTTTTCGTTTCGTGACACCATGTGACGAGGGGGCAGGGGGTAAAAAAATCAGCCGTAACGTCATTTAAGTCTATCATATTATGATGGTTTTTATAAAGTAATAAACATGAATAAATAATTGTAATTGAAACAAAGTACATTGTAAAAGGTAGGGAACAATTTTACAATTGCATTCCCTATTTAAGTGACCAGTATTAAAAGAGACCCCATAAGATAATTTTTAAAAAAATTAATAATAGGCCTATACCTATAAATATACATTTATAAAAATACAAGATACTTTTTTGAAGGCCACAAGAAAGTTATAGTTGTCGCAGGTTCTCCCTCCCCCCTCCCAAATGAAGCAAAAGATATTCCACATTTACACCCCAAAACATTAGCAATTAATATGCTTTTATTTTTTTTATTAATAAATATATGTCTTTTTAATAAAAAAGACATTGTATACTTCAGTATGTAAACATAGATGTTATTTATACATTAACTCACTTACCTAACTTTCATAGCAGCAAAATCGTGTATTATGTTATCAAAGTTTTAATTATTTGTAATATCTTGTCTATGGACAATATTACAAGATTTCGTAGTCTTAAATCACTTATTGTGGCGCAATTTCTTTTTTTCTTCAACTTGATAGCAATTGTTGAAACATTCTTTGCAAAATTATAGTGTTGTGTAAAAAAAATTCAAATATTTACTGTTGAATATATTTTAATAGATCAAAGGGGCATTCCCCCCCCCCCCCCCCCCCCCGGTTTTTGTAGTGTTAGTACAGCCAGGGCTGGCTTGGGCTCCTGCAACCTATGCGGTTGCAGTGGGCCCCGCGCTTTCATGGGCCCAACCTTTCTTAATTTTCACTTATTATCCTTATTAATACCTTATCCCTACCCAAACTGGGGCCTACGCAATCCTTTTCGCATACTAAGATGCATAGGGGCCCGCAATTGCTAAAACCGGCCCCGTGTACTGCCATAAAGCCTAGATCCTTTCTCTTTCAATCTCCAACAAATCTTTATCAATGTAAATAAAGTAATTTATTTGATGTTCAAATACTTCATTTAGTAGGCTAGATGGTATAATACACAAATATTTTTTTGCTAGGACATGTAACTCATCACAGTGTTCTTTTATTTACTTTTATAATTACATCTATCGATAAAAACATTTCTCGTTGTACTTCTTGCTCTAGGGATAGAACCACGTCTTCTGACCCCCCCCCCCCCACTGGGTTGATATCTCAAAATCTCTGTAACAGCGCTCTGTATTAGCACATATCTTTGTTCCATGAAATGGGTTGGCATAAATTTAAAAAAGACTGGTTCCCATAAATTGAGATATCATAGAAAAGAAAAAGATTGCATTGAACTGAGTAAAAGTCCAGCATCTGATCTCGTTTTACTAGTTACTCTTTTTGTGCAGCCAAACAATGGAATTCTCTTCCATTACACATTCGTAGCATTTCAACTGCTAAGTCATTTAAGACTGCACTTAAGACACATCTCTTTAAAATTTATTTTCAAAAATAATAAAACCACATTTCTGTAATTGATTAGCGTAGCTGATGTATTGAGTATACCGTATTGTTATTTATGTAGTTAATATGCTATGAATGTTTCTTTTTATTTATATATGTATTTTTGTTTCCATGTAAAGCGCTGTGAGCCTGGCTCCTTGCTGGGATACAGCGCTATATAAATCATCATTTTATTATTATTATTATTATTACTCCAGATGTCAATTTTTTCCATGACGCTTGAAATTTTTTAATAGGTCTTTTTCGGAATTATTTATGTTATTGTGGTACTTATTAACGGGAAAAGAATTACCGTTCATTTTTAATGAATAACCGTACTTTAATTTTAATGAAAAACACAAGCTATATGTGCTACTTTAATGCAATAAAAGTAAATTTTTAATAAGTTACCTTACAATAATTTTATGAAACCTGAATAGGTAATATAATTTACTACTTGCACGTTAAACTTAAACACACTATTTGAACCACTATGTCATGTAGGTACTTGTTAGCGCATCATTCTGCGAATGTCGAAATTCCACGCTAAAACTGTCGTGCGATATTAAACATATATTTGGACCAGCGGTGGTGTGCTGTTGTTGTTTTTTTTTGTGCAGTTTTCTTATAAAAGCGCCATCTGAGATGTATACCCTTTAATTTTCCAAACAAATCTTTACCTTTTTTGGGCGATATTAAATTTTTAAACGGTTTTGCATTAGTTATAAAAACCACTATGTAATAAAACAAATGTCGCACGGATCCGTTAATTAAAGCTCAAAATTGAGATTCTTTTTGTTGAACTATGGTTTTTACCCCTTCAAAAGAAAATTGGCGGTTTTCAGAAATTTTCACATGCCCACAAATGCCGCCCGGGACGGACCGCCCCCCCATAGCTACGCCACTGCTCAGAACAGTGTATATTACTGTACATCATCGATTGGTTGAATGTGTTAAGACAAACATGTTCAGCTGTAACAACCGGTTTTAATTGCAATCTCCGTGTCAGCAATCAGACGAATCCTCTAGGCAATAGGTTAGCGGTGGAATGTGAGGGGAAATCATAAGATTGAAATTAGAGGCTTGTAAAAGTGAGTCTGGTTACTGGTCAGATTCAGGGGCACTGGTCAGCCTCGAGGAAAGTGGTTATATTCATGGTCACTGGTCAGCTTCGTGGAAGTTGGTCATATTCATTGTCACTGGACAGATTCATGATTTTAGGCAAAATTATTAACTAAAAATTTTCTTTATTATAATTGTACATTATTTATTTATTATTATTATGTTAAGTATCCTGTAAATGTAACCCATTTGTTGAAAATAAAATAAAGTGTGAAAAATAGATCAATAGATCGAAAAATTCCATGATGCCTTCGGAATCCCCGGGATCTGATACAATTCTAGTTAAAGTTAAAGTCTTAGAATACTATTATTAATATGCCATAATTTTTGTTACTTTTTACACGTGTAAGTGTAACTACTGTAAGTATTTTTAAAAAATGTATGGTTACATTGTCTGTTTGTTTTACGGTACTACGTGATTTTTGTTTCTAACCCACAGGCTTATATTATATCTTTTAATTTCAATTTTTTGGAGTTTTATATTTGCTTCTGAAATTTCTATTATAGTTATAATTTAGGTGTGAAATCAGTCACCACTCTAACTTTTTATTAGTCTACAGAGCTTTCCCGTTTCATTATTATATATCAAACATAGGAAATGGAAGAAGAAAAAAAAAAGGAAAAATCTAATAAAAGAAAAACCTGTTTAAATAAACATAATAAAAAGTTGTACTGATGTCTATAGTATTTAAATGGGCTTTGACATTTAAGTTTTAAAAAATAAAAGAAATCACCTGAGAAACAAATGGATCTTTTAAATCGTTTTTACAAAGCTGTTAAATTGTATGGTCATTTTGTAATTGTATTAATTTAATCCCTTTTCCTTGATAAACAGTTGATATTGCCAAAGGATATGATGTAATAAGCAGTGGTGACAGCATACAGTCAAGAAAGGCTCATAACCAATCTCAAGAAGAAAACAGGACGAGCTTCATTAAAATTAAAGGAAAGAAAAGTAGGGCATATATAAAAATTTAAAGCACCATAGGTTAAATTCTCTGTGTTAATACTTTAAAGAAAATGAGAATATATTATATATTGATACTCTATCTCAAACAGTATTACTTAGTAAGCATGTAATTGTTCAATGAGGAATACTTTGGAAATTGCTGGAATGTAAACAGGGCTCAACCCATTTTAATGTTTAAATGTCTCTCAGTTTTGAGTAGAGATTTGATAATGACTATTGAATTAAAACTACTTGCAGCATTTTTTGTTTAGTTGTTTTCTTTACTTATTGTTAATATAAGTTGTATAACTTTTTTCTTTACAATTTACGGTTACAGCAACTAAGTTTGTGATGAAGAGCACATTCATGATAATGCAATGTATCTCAGAACTGAGAAATACCAATTTTGGATGATTATGATTAAGTGTTAATTGTTAAGCAACATTTTTAACCTTTAAACTTTATGTCAATAGATTCATTGTAGCTACCAATTTTCAGGGTTTCTAAATTACTATATTAAAAGAGTTAATGCATTAAAAATTGCATCGTGCAAAATTTAAACTGGAGTGTGTATTTAAATACATATTCACTACTGAATTAGATTTTATTTAATATCTAAAATAATTTTATATAGCCAGTAATAAGTATAAGAATTTCTGAGAAATGAATAAAGATAACAAATACATCGTTATCTTAGAACATAGATTTTAAAACAAATCTTTAGTTGTAATGTATTATGGTATATCTAATTAAACTTATATTTGGCAGGAAAGGTGCATACAGAGCAAAGAAAACTTCATCACAACATATATATTCATAAGACAAATAAAACCATAATAAAAGGGAGGTAATAACATATTTTTCAGAATAAAAAGTAACACCTCAATTCTCTGATGTAACAAAAAGAAACCTAAACATAAATAAGACTTGCCTTAAAAAATGGTAAAGGAAATGGCAAATAAAACTTATAATATAATATCTTAATCTTAATCTTAAACGGTGGTCGAGTGGCAAGCGCCCTCAACTGGCGTACTGATGGTCACGAGTTCAAATCCATGCGAAGGCAAGGATTTGTTCCTGTGGTCAAAGGAGTCCCTGAGTCACCCAGCTCCAAATGGGTAGCTAACTAACAATAGTTAGGCGGCTGGGTAATGCGTGGAACCCTCATAGCCGTGGCCTGTGACCACTGCATCACTTGCCAACAGATCATCTGTCATGGTCTGTTGACGCATTTATCTTCTGCATAGAAGGAGCGTCTGTATATCTTAGATAAGATAATACATAATATTGAATATATCCTCCAATTCAGCACTCTCAAAAATCTCTTCTGACAAGGAATAAGTTCATTCTTGACAATATTTACTTATTGCTTACAATAAAAAAAATTGCTTTATTTTTTAAAAACTGATAAGTTCATGTACTAAAAATTGAAATAACAAATTTGATATTACACAGAGAACTAAATGTATCTAGTGAAAAGCATTGAAAAGAAAAGCCACTTTTAGACTGTGTGAAAAATAGATAATTTTTTTTGTTTTACAATAATTTAATAGCAAAACCATAAATTAATTATATGTGGGAATTGAACAAAGATAAAGCCTTCACACATTTTTTATTATGTAATATGCAAATTTAAACTTTAGAGATAATATACTATAATATACATGTATTCTAAAATCAGTATTCACTATTATGAAGATGTAACTATGATGTCACACACCTAAAAGTGTGTAGCACAACAAAAATCACATTTAATGGGTTTCTTTCAAGTAAGTAAGTAAGTATTGACTTGTAGTAAATTATGGTTTGCAGAAAGTGCAGCTTAGAAAAGTCACATTTGTTAAGTATATTTCCAGTATGTCTTCTTAGTTAAAAAAATATGAACAACTTTAAAGAGCTGCAGAACAACTATTGCATGTGTAAAGTTTCTCAGCATAGAGTTCATTTGTGTTCAGTTAAATGAGTAATAGTAGAAAGTACAGAAGATTTAAATGTAATATTCAATTATTTTTTGTTAGTGTTGTTTGTTGTCAAGTTTAATTCAAACTTTTTAAAAAGCAGCAGAACAAATATCATATTTGTAATGGTTATTTTTGTGTAGGATTACATAAGAATTATTGGAAGATGCAGTCATTTTTTATGGTTGGGTTCAAATTAAACTTCATTAAAAAGCAGAAGAACAAACTTACAAATATTTGGAAATCTAGGACAATTAGCAAGCATACAAAACTTAGGCTTTTCAACTCCTGTGTAATCCCTGTATTAACCTATGGATGCAAAAGCTGGAAATCCACTAAATATATAGAAAAAAAATTAATTGCATTCGAAAAATTTTAAATATACAATGGAGTGATTTCAAATCAAATGAAACAATAAGAAAAGAAACCAAAAAGAATATGTGTCAAATTTTATAAGGAGAAGAGGACGGAATTACATCGGTCATGTTCTTCGAATGGACGAGAGAAGACTCCCACATGGACACCAACAGGCAAGAGAAAACAAGGAAGACCAAAAGAAACCCTGCGTAGAACAAACATAAGAGAAAGCTCAACCATGGGTCTAAGAAATAACCAGGACTTAATACAATTAGCAACGGATCGTCACAAATGGAAACCCATGACATCTGCCCTATGTGCCGTCTCCGGCCCAAGAGGAAATAACTAACTAACTAACGTCTTCTTTTGTATTGAGTTAAACTTGAGGTTTGCATAAAAGCAGCAGAACAAATATCACATTCAGGATTCTCTCAAGTATGTGTTAATTTGTGTTCTGTTAATTTCGATCTTTGGAAAAAAAGCAGCAGAACAATTGTCACTTTGTAAAGGTTCTCCCCATCATGTGTTTATTTTGTGTGCAGGTAAATTTGATCTCTTGAAAAAACAGCAGCACAAGCATCACATTTGAATGGTTCCTTTCCATCATGATAAAACATAGGCACAATAATCTTCTGTATAGACAGAGCGACTGTAACAGATAAGATGTGTTCTTTTGTGACGAGTCAAATCTAATCTTCAGAAAAAAGCAGAACAACAAATGTCACATTAGTACTATTAGTAAGATCTCTCTCTAGTATGTGTTTTTTTGCGTTGAGATAATTGAAAATTAGAGGAAGATGCAATAGAACAAATGTCACATTTGTAAGGCCCCTCTAAAGTATTTCTTATTTTGTGTAAAGTTAAACCTCAACTATCTGAAAAAGCAGCATAACAAAAGTCACATTTTTAAGATTTGTAGAGTTAAATACAAACTAGAAGAAAATGAAGCTGAACAAATGTTACATTTGAAAGGTTTCTCTCCAGTACGTGTTCTTATGTGTCGTGTCAATTATGAAAAATTTATAAAAGCTACAGAACAAATGTTACATTTGTAAGGTTTCCCTCCAGTAAGCGTTCTTAAGTGTCGTGTCAATTATGAAAAAATTATAAAAGCAGCAGAACAAATGTCACATTTGTAAATGTAAGGTTTCGTCCCAGTATGCATTCTTTTATGTCTTGTTAAATCTGAACTAGAAGAAAATGCTGAAGAACAAATGTCACCTTTGCAAGGTTTCTCTCCCGTACGTCCTCTCTTGTGTTGAGTTATTAGGGAACTATTTAATGAAATCTCACACACATAAGGATTCTCTGTGTGTTTATATAAATCAGAACAAGTCACAAATGCAGCTTCACAAAATTTAATGCAGCATTCAGGATTTTTATCTTTTACTTGTTTTTTTTTGTGTTCAATTAAATCCAATTCATCAGTATTTAATGTTTAAACATAGATGTCACATTTATGAGGTTTATCCCAAGAATGAGTTCTTAGTTCTTATAGAAATTAGACCCGTTATCAAACATAGCTGCACAAATATCATGTAAAATGGGTTCATCAATGGGGTTTTTTGTCTTGTGTCCTTTCAGCATCATTAAACAGTATGTGTGGAGTTGAATTTTTTCATCAACATCAGTGTGTATTTAATTTTTGTTGCTTCTTTTAAAGAAAGACTCTGCCACAGGCATAGTGGTCAAACTGTCACAATCTTTCATTGGGTTAATGTTATCACATATTACTTTTTAAAGGATTTCATGAAAGTCTCTATGCGTGTCTGACAAAGGCTTCATCTGTCTTGAGTTGAATTTTGTCATCAACATCATAATGAATTTCTCTCTTTAAGTAATATTCTTCCTCACTCTTAGTGATCAAATCGTCCCAAGCTATTATTGGGTTAACATCATCACATATTTCCTTTTTAAGGATGTAATGAAAGTCTGTACCTGTGTCTGACCTTGGTTCTATATCATCTTTCTTTAAACCCAGACACATGGAAGGAAGCTGCATTGGACCAGTCCACCTGGCGCCAATCCATCCACAAAGGTGTCAGGACATACGAGGCAAACAGGATCAACGACACAGAAAAGAAGAGGCAAGCCCGAAAGGCCCAAGCTGTCAACCCTCCAGGAGACAACCCACTCATTTCATGTCCCTTTTGTTCCTGAACCTTCCGTGCCAGTATTGGTCTCGTCAGCCATCTGCACACACATAGGCAAAACCAGTCTCAGCAACCCCCAGATGATGTCGGATGACTAGAGTGGTCATCGTTGATTTAACGGACGAACAACAACAATAATCTTTCTCCATTGTCAAGACCCCGAACATGGTTAACTGTTAATTTCCACTAATCTTGAATAACTTCTGTTCTTTCAAAAAGTAGCCGGAAAATAACTCCAGACTTTAGCAACCTTAATATGTACAAATATCTGGAAAAAATTAATTGAAAAAAAAAATTAATTAAATTTGCCAAAATTTTCCAGGACTTAACAAAAAAAAACAACAAACAAAACCAGTAATAAAAATAAATTGTATTGTTACAATGAACAAGACACATCGTTACATATTTAAACGTGCATACATAAACAAAAACGTTTGTCCTCCATATTTCTTAATTTGCTGTTTGTCACAAAATTTGGAAGCAATGGCAATGGAATTAAGCAACTTAACCAATTTTGCGAAATAATGAATTGCAATTTAACCGTATCTATATAATAGTAATAATACAATATATGCATTACAAAATTATAACTAATCGAAATTAATCAAACAAATTATTTTAATTAGCACCAGTCCTAGAATAAATTAGTTTATACAACTTTAAACACTTAAGCCGAAACAGTAAGCACATCACATAGCCTATGCTTAGTTTTTACTATTGTCAGTTATGATTAAATTGTAACAGTAAAAAAATGTTTGTGTGTTATGACTATACCAAATTTTATCAATGCCTCTGTTATTTAGAATAAGCAGAAAAATTGGGGGCAGAGGCTACAGATATTGCTACAACAAGTCGTAGCAATCAAAAATATTTGGAGTGATTTTTTCACACAACATATGTGGGAATAATGCTACCAAAATTATTTAGTATTGCTACAGATAGTCGTAACATTAGCCAGTGAATTATTGCCCCAGCTATTCATAACACAAGACAGGTAGTCAGGTAGGAATACTTTTTTTTACTAGTGTTACAACTACTTTTCTTATTTACTAAAACTAAAATCATATTGGATGGGGTCTAAGTTTTTGTGACAGTGACGTCATTTATGGACAGCCATGTATTTTAAAGTATAGCATATATATATATATATAGTATAGCATATATATTATATATATATGTATGTATTAAGCCTAACAGTACTAACACTAACATAAGATATTAATTATTAATAGATCTGGGTTTGTGGGTTATATTTAATTACAGTCCAGTCATGAGCATTAATTCTAAAAAAATATATTTATTATATAATCAACATCTCTGCTTTTCAGAATTAAGACTTAAGAAGTACAACAATTACAATTACCAACACCCTCTTTGTCAACTTTGTGGTTTAATTATTTTTTCATTTTGTTTTAAAATTAATTTTAAAGAAAGAATAAGTCACCCCATGATTGCAATATGAACTACGAATTCGTTTTAAGAACAATCAATGATATATTACTATTACTATTGGCATGGACTATCACTTTATCTAGGGACTAGGCTCACTAGGGACCAGGGAGGCTCATGTTAAATTATGACTTTTTAACAATTATCACTATTTATTGTAAAATGGACACCTAATCAAATTATTTTTCTTGTAAGATTCATTAATCGGTTAACCTAGTTCATGAAATTTGAATATTAGCTCTAATGATTAGTTTTAGTATTTAAATTTAGTATTAGTATAATTTGCAATAATAAAATATAGAATTAGTATTAGTCATAACTTTAAGTATATTGATTTATTGCATAATATATTTTTTATGACCAGTCATAAGACTTCACTAGCCAGAAAGCTTGACTAGTGACTAGTCAAAGCAGTAGGTAGTAGTTTACTGGACTGACTAGTGTTACCTCTAATTATTTTAGTCTAGTCGTGTAGGGTATCTTCGAACTGAACTTAGTAAATTAAGGTAACAAAGGATACTCACCGGTCAGGCATCAAAATCACGGCAAGGGGGAGGATACACTTTTTTAACAGCTTTTAAAAATTCAACCATTTTGTCATTACTGCCACACGATTCTCGCCAAACATATTCAAAAAAATATGAATTGAACCGCTCCTTCCCAGAGCAGGTTTTTGTGGGCAGAGACCGTTTTATTGAGCTCCAGGTGCCCCCTGTGGTGTTGGTGTGCGCGTCGGTCTCAGGGTGTTTGAACTTGAAGCCATGGTTCACCATAAGGTCGTGATACCCTTCGTCCTCTAGACAGTCGTAAGACTTCCAGCAATCAGAAATGATTGTGGTCCCTGGCAGCACCAATTCTTTAATTATTGCCAGGAGGACTTCTTTGCCTCGGTTCTCAACAACCCTGAAAAACCATTTGTTGGATCCTCTTTCGATCCCACCAAACAGCCACATACCGTCAGTGTTCTTTACTTTATTATATTTAAATTTACCGAATTTGGATTCTTCTATTTCAACAACCACACCCACTCCACCTAACGGTTCGCTCGCCATAACACACGCTCTCACACAGACCTCGCGACAAAAGCTTGTCCAGTCCGTCATAGTTTGACGAGACACAGTCACTTCTGTCTCAATGCTGTGAAAAGGCATGTCCCTGATCCAATAATGTGTCAGTAGAAGAATGTCTATTAACTTTAAATGACCGTCACTAAACCAGGACCCCTTTCTTATGCTACGCTTAATGTCACCATGGCTTTTGTCGCGACATCTCCACGTAAAGCCATCCGAACTGTCATCACCTGTCGCACACAACTTCATACCTTTTTTACAGTTAGGACACTCGTACCGGTCACCAATCAATCCAACATTCATAAGCCATTCAATCACAGCTTTCTGACCCTGACTCTCTAGATGATACCAAAAACGGGCGGTAAATATATCATCCATTTTGCTAATATTTACCCAAATATTAACGCTAAATGAAAATGACTACGACGTTAGTGCACCCAGAGCTCTGTGAGGTTTTTGGCATGTTAGGTGAAAAGCAAAGGAAGCAGTGCTGCCAGCGACAATTTTGGGAAAAACCTAACATGCCAAAAACCTAGATATGAAAGAAAAAACCTAGACTTGCTTAAAATAGAAAAAATGACGTCATAAAGCTTCTCCCACCTCCGCCTCATATTCATATATTTTTTAAAAAATGCCTTAAATTTCTTGTTTGAAATTGAACATTAGATCTAAATGTCTCAAATAATTTTATTTTATTGTCATTCAAGTGTGTATGGCTGCGGCTATTCGAACCTGGGTACGTATAGCGTATGATTGATATACGGACCCGGGCGGGTTCTGTTATATAAAAGTGTATTCGGAGCCAGCGCTGGTGACAGTGTAGTACAATGTACTAGTACTAGTATTAGTAAGGCTAGTAATAAAAATTATGTTGTTAATTTCATCGCTAAACCTAACCCACACCTTAAAACCTATCACTAAACCTAACCCACACCCTAAAACCTATCACTAAACCTAATCTACACCCGCTAAAACCTATCAGTATCAGCCTATCACTATCACTGTAAACCTAACCCACACCATAAGTAAGCCTAAAACCTATCACTATCACTAAACCTAACCCACACCCTAAAACCTATCCCTAAGCCTAAATCATGAACAAAATATTAAAAATTAATTCATTTAACAAACAAAAATACAAAACAAACAAAAAAAAAAAAAAAAAAAAAAAAAAAAAAAAAAAAAAAAAAAAAAGGTTCCTCATCCGAAAACCGAACCTCAGACTTAATTATCAGCTGTCCACTGGTCTTTTAATATTTATAAAGTAAACTTTATAAAATTATCGTTTAATAAGCCTAGCGGGTCCCAATAGCGGTGGTAGGCTATTGGGACCCAGGTCCGAATAGCCACTTCGAGTGTGTATTTAGTGTGTGGCTGCACTCTAATATTGCTACGCGCGTGAAGCCATTTAAAATGTCATTAAATAGTTTGGAATCGAATATTTAAGTGAGCTTTCATTTAAAGTTGCGTCTAAGTTGCGTGTTTTCGAAGTGACGTCACAGTTCTTAAACACACACACCCCCTATCAAACATCTCACAAAAGTGTAACCCCCCTGCCAGTGGCGGATTTAGCTTTGTCTGCGTGGGGGGCAGGAGAATTTCAGGGGGCGCCGCAAAATTTTACTAATATCAGCGCAATGGGTAAATACTAGGCCTGTTAACGATTAATTAAAATTTAATTGTTAACTTTTGAAAAAATAACGATTAATTAATCGTTAATTTCGATTAAAGCCAAAAATTTTAATTTATGAATTCATAAGTAACACTTACTTCACGTTCTTCTTGAAAATCTAAATAACGCTGGCATGTCTCCTTTAAATATTCCTTTTAACCAACTACGCAAAAAGACAGGTGTGTTGACATTGTTAGGTTCATGTGATGAGCGGATCTAATTGACAATATAACCAGCCGAGTTGAACAATCATTCACATGGAACTGAGGAAACTCAAACTGGTATGCTCAAAACGGTCTTGGCAAGGAATGACATTATCGGATATCGGTGTTCTTTATTTTTCCTCCATTGTACGGGATAAATGGATTCAATAACTTTCATCTCCATTTTGTAACTCAGTAATTCACCAGAAGAGCTGTCGTCATTTCTATCTCAAGTCAAACTCAATTACTCCCATTAGCTAATACGCTTTTCATTTGGTTTGATAAGTAGGCGAAATTTATTAATATTTTGAACATGCCGCCAGTCAATATTTTAAAACCAAAATGTTCGTGCAATCTTCAGGAAATTTATTATTTATCAGCCGCTTTTTTTTTTTTTTCTTCCAATTACTTTTAAGTGATGGGTCGATTAATGGTTAAAAATAATTCAATCCTTAAAATTTTTAAGGATTAGTCGAGAAATTAATCGTTCATTTCCGCAACCCTTGTCAATACTAATTATTAGCCTACTAATTTAGTAAATTTTCCAAATTAACAAACAAGTCAAACAGAAAATATAAATATAAACAGATATGTTTTCAAAATAGTAACGTTTATTTATTTCAATAGTATATTTATTGATCTAAGAAGGAAACTTAGTTTATACGAATTTATATAGAACCCTGAGCCTTATTTAAATTCCTTTCTACGTGAAGCGAAACGATTTATCGTTGATTCAAAGTCAACGTTCTCAATAATCTTCTGTACAGAAGGAGCGTCTGTAACATATAAGATAAGATAGATCACGTTCATTTGAAACTATTGCCAATCCAGACAGACGTTCTTTTGTCATTGTTGAGCGCAAATAATTTTTGATTATTTTCAATCATTGCTAACAGGAAGATTCAAGTAAATTTTTTATAGAATATTGACAAACTATAGAGACTTGATGCCATCTTTTTTTCAGTCAAGAATGGCAGAAACTCTTTAAGTAGTAGCTCACTAGATAGTGATGGACGTTGTGATGCATAAAAATCGTTGAAGGTATAATATTCAACGATTGCTTCTTCTAGGCTAATGTGTTTGTAAATTTTGCATAAACTTCGAAGATGGTGGTGGTTGGTATTTTTTAATTATTTCATTTCATTTATCTTTCTATTTTAGTGGCGTAGCTATGGGAAGGGATGGGGGACAAAATTCAAAAGTCCCCCGGGCCCCCACTTGAGGGGGGCCCCCAAATTAGTGTCTTAATTTTTTTACATTAAATATTACGCAACCGCCATGTATAAGGAGCCCCCAAAAAAGATTAAGCCCCCCCCACAGGCCCCAAAACCCCTACAAATTCCTAGCTATTCCACTGTCTATTGACTACATATATTTATGTATTTTTAATAAACGTCCTTTTCAGTACCAAGGATATTGGTAACAAAAAAAAATCCTGAAAGAGCAAAATAAAAAACACAAGTGTAATCCAAATCCAAGTTTGTAACTGCATTATTAGAAATTAAGAGTCACTCATGTCCACAGAAATGTTATTTTAAATACTCCTGTATGTTACTAATCAAACCTTTATGACATCTCAAAGAATTTAATGTCATGTTGAATATCTTTACAAATATTCAGTTATTTCATGGCTTTTGAAGTAATAAAATCTATCATGCCATAGTTTTTCTTTTGTTCTTTGATTCATAAATAGTGGTCAACTTGGAATCAAATTCATCAATGATGAATGTATGAATTTTACACAGTTAAACTATACTGCAAAAAAAGTGTTGAAATTGTTGTTGTTGTTTTTTTTTGCAGAGTAGCAATAATTATAAAACCACAGCTAATCTATTCAGCTAATTGATCAGTTACAGGAGAAATGAAAAGTGTGCTTAAAATTTAGCCATGAAAAATCTACCCCAAAAAATAATAATATAATAGTTAAATGTGTCTCAAAGTCTTGCAAAGTGGAAGCCAATCTAAATGAATTTATGTATAAATTATCTTGATCCGGTTTTAAATCATTGAGAAAAATCAGATCATGGTGTATTTTAAAGTGAAATTAAGCTATGATACAACATTGGAGATATAGAACAGTGGTTTATTTCAAAATGGATAAAAAATATATATAAGTCATTTACATTAGATCCTGACAAGTCAATCATGCATAGTTACAATCACAAGTTGAATATAAAAATATGTTTATTATTTCAAAAATGAAATGGTGGTGCTTGGTTCTCTTATTATTTTCCTTCACTAAATTTATCCAAGTACATCCTGTAGCATATTACCCTGTTGCTAACTAGAAACTTAATCATTAAATAAACGTTCTTGGTTAGTCATGTAATTAAAATTACGCAATTTTACCAGAGGTCGACATTTTAGCCATAATATATAAACATAATAGCAAATGACGAAAAAAAACTTTAACCATTGCAAGGGGTCTCAAATTTTGCTTGCCTCAAAAAGAATTAGCCCCTGAATGAAAACACTTTTGAAAATAACAGCACAAGTTTGTGCTTCAACTTTAACCTATTGTAGTTTTTAATAAGCATTATTTCCCAATAAGTCAAGGAAATGATTAAACTAATACAAAACTTTAAAACATTTAATAAACAGGGTATAATAATATAAATATATATATTATATATAATATGTTTTTCTCTCAAGCCAGATTGCTGTCTCACCTCTCTTATATACAAAATTTAAGTACACAAGTAGGGTGGGGGGGTTAGAGAGAGAAGTGAATACTGTGTACAAAAAATGTTAGTACTTTAAATGCAACTAAAACAAATATAAATTATAAACAAATCTTTTTAAATGAAAGCGATATATAAAGTTAGTAAAGTTAGTTCATAAATGACTTATAAATTTAGTTATAAACTTGTCTGAGGTTAATGCAGTAAGTTACTAAGCCAAATCTGCCTGTCTTAGGCATCTCAAAGAAAGTCAAGATATTACTCTTTAAAATAAGAATCTTATCCTTATGGCTGGTGTGTATAAGACAATTCTATGAATAACAAAATTCAATAAAATTTTGATTCCCAAAATAACTTGCTCACATATTTATAAATTTTAAGTATTTATTTATTTATAACAGGTTAAAAGGTTTGACATGCATTGTATTTTTTTTTGTTAGCAGACTTTCAAAATGTAATTATGGATCTGGATAAAGCTATGCGCACGTATCTATCAGTGGAGCATTACCCATATGGAAAGTCTATATTGATATATGTATGGATCATGAAAATAATATCCAATTCACTTTGGGTTGTTCTAGGATTTACCAGAAATCGAAACTATTCTTGTTTCGGATTTAAAAAAACAAATTTTAATCCAACAAACATTACATTATAACGTTATTATTATTTTTCTGAATTATTTTTATGGTGCTCCCATTGGTAGAACTTAAATTATGTATTACAGAATGGGCCCTAACATAGTCCCCTTTAACCCAAATAAAACAATTGCAATGGTTAATTTGGGTAGTAGATCTTCTTTGTGTTCAATAAAAATCATGATGAAAAGTTATGCCATAAGTTTCTGGGTAAGAGACTTTTTTTAAAATAAAATTTTTAAAGTCTCTGACCTGCCCCCCCCTCTCTGGTTGGGGCCACCGGTTAGAGACTTTTAAAAAAAATATTAACTTTAAAAATGTATGTGAAATTAATGAGCTTATATATCCGGCATCCTTCCGTCTCGCGAGACGATGGTGCATCACCGTTGGGTTGGGTTGCATTTCCTCGAGTGACTGTGCAGTCCTATCCTTGAGTGACAGTCTTTGCCACAGTTTTTACACACGAGTTCTGTGCTTCCAAATGTTTTGGCCTTTCTCCTAGCTCTTCTGTCTGCAGCCTCCTCCATTCTTCGCTCCTCGGCTACTATGACGCCCTCTTTGACAACTGTGCGCCACGTAGATCGGTCTTCTGCCTTACACTCCCAGTCACTTGTATGTATTTTGGCTGCTTTCATGTCCCTTTGACAGACATCTTTAAATCGCAAGCGTGGGCGACCTGTTTTCCTCTTTCCTGAAGCAAGTTCACCATATAGGAGGTCCTTCGGGATGCGGCCNACTTGAAGAAAGTGTTGGTCACACACAAGCCTCGTGAGCAGCACAATTCCAGAAGCCTTTGTCCATTTTCATTTAACTTTCCTCTTCCAAATAGTCCAAGGCAGGTGGGCCAGGCTTCGTGGTCGCTCCCCACTCTAGCATTGAAATCTCCTAGGAGATAGATTGCCTCGTCTTTGTGGATGCCGGCTATTGCCTGGTCTAACGCTCCATAGAACTGGTCCTTCTCTTCCGGAGTTGAATAGAGTGTTGGGGCATACACACTAAGAATGTTTGCTGGGCCCGCAGTTGTTCTGAGTCTTAGAGTGAGGATCCTCTCCGTGCCTGATGACGGTGGTTCAATGGATGGTAGAAGAGTGTTTTTAACAGCGAAACCCACACCATGCTGTCTAGGTTCGAGCTTATATGATTTTGACATATTGAAATTTAAGAATTACTTGACCAGCACAAACAGTCTTTCTAATTAATGAAAATGTCTGACAATACAAAAAATGCAATACATATTAATTTAATATTAGAACTGAAAAAAATTTGTTCTTCACAGCTGCTAAGTTGAAAGTTCACATTTGCAGTTGGTGAGGGCATGCAGCATTGCTTTCAACATTTTCTGACAATAAATCACATAACTTCTGTTTCCAGCCTTCTTACAAAAATTATGTTGGAATAGTTGTTTTGTTTTTTTTATAAGAGAACAAATTTAATTTTGATTTTATTATTTTAATTTAATATTTAAATTTAAGTGTAAAATGCTGATGCTATAATACACAACAGGGTAATGAGATAAGACCCTCCCAAGATCTATAGACCAAATATTGTAGACCTAACCTCCTGAGTATTGGTGAGTAAAGCTTCACTTGTTTTAAAATCCTATTGATGAATATTTAATTATAATCACTGAAAAATAATTTGCCAAAATGGATAAAGATTTTTTTTTAAATTTGAATTTAAGATACATGACATAAGTCTAGAACTGAAAATTTTTAATGAATTATATATATAAATGCTACTTTCTTGGCAAACACATTCAGACCTTTGGATAGTCAATTATGAATGTATCAGCAAAACATTATTCTTCACACAATAAGTTTGAAAGGGAACTGAGATGTAAAGTTAAATAAAAATTTAATGCCCGACAATTTTTCATGTAACTAATACAATAAAAAAACACTTATTATTGATATATTCCATGAAATTAGAACAATTAATCTTCTTAAAATATGGTCATTTTTAAAAATCCATTCATGTGGCACTAGAGCCAATGCTCACCCCTCATTTTGTTCTCCAAGATTGAATGCCTAGTTTTACTAGATTATCTATTCAGCTAAGGCTAGGTCTTCCTTTGAGATTTTTTGGTGGTGCACCCTCTTCACTCCTCTGTCATTTATCATTCTTTCTAAGCATTTTGCCCAGTGTGTGTATCCTGCTCTTTTTTAAAAACATCCAAGAAAATTGACCTGCTATAACATACAATTTAAATCCACCAGGACGATTTCAATCATCTTTTTTCATAATTCAGAACTTGGCTGTGCTGATGTCAATGGACAGATTCTGCCACCAAATGTTCCTTGAGCAGAAAGTGAAAGTGAAAAAAAGTCAAATATCCAAGTGTTGAGTTCAACTGGTATTTGTGTGCTCTACAACTACTGTACTGTTGACTTCATTATGTCAAGAGGAACAGTAGGAAGCTGGATACTATACTATACAGGCTTTTCCCTTGTGTTAGGCAAATAGAACTGTAGGGAGCACAGTCATCGGGTTTGTTGTTGAGCCTTCTCGTCCATGAGGGGCATCCATCGATCAGCGTCTGCATTTCCTCCATGGGCTAAAGCCACCTACGAGAGACCTCCAGGCATCTCTATCCTGGGCCAGCTTCTCTTGATGTCTGCCTCCGAATCTCGGCACCAAGTGTTTCTTGGACGGCCTCTTTTTCGGTTACCCTGTGGGTTCCATTTCAGGGCTTAGCTTGTTGTATTAGAAGCAGGTTTCCTTAGTTTATGACCGATCCACCTCCAACGCTTTAGAAGAATCTCTTCCTCAACGGGCTTCTGTTTTGTCCCATACCACAGTTCCTGGTTGCTGATTCCAGTATATTGTTATTTTATTTTAAGTACATACATTATTAAGCATTTTCCATTAGCTACACTGACTCTTAGAAATAAGATTAACATCATCATCAACTGATTGACATCTAGAGCTGTTCCACTCAACAGGAGACAAATGACATGTTGGGTCTCTGAGAAGGGGGAGATGACTACATTTCTTGATTGGATGGCACCTGCTAGAAACAAAGTATAACTTGATCAATGATTTAGGTTGTCCAAATATCAAATAGGGTTGTGGTGTTGAAAAATGGTTTCCTTCTTTGTCATCTGAAATGTCCTCATCAGGACTCAGAAGAAGGATGATGTTGGTGACGTGGGATGGCAAACGTCTTTAAAAGCTGAGATGGATCATGTCTATGCGACCAAGCTTGTCACTCAATCCAATGTTAAATCAGTTTTAGCAGCACCTTTTGTCTTATGTTGTGCCACACATCTTTTATTGGGGCTGACCTCAGTGAAGATGGTTCTTTCCATTCAGCAGCTGCTTCGTGATGACACAGAATTCAGTGAACTTGTCCTGAAATTCGCTGGAGCTTGAGCTCAATAAATTTATTTGTTTAACAAATAAAGATGGCCCCTTCTTTAGGCCTACATCTCCAACGTTAGAAAGTATTATCAAAATAACATAAGTCCACAATTTCGTTAACTTATTTGAATTCTTTGCTGCATGTGACCCCTGAATTTCTTCAGCTGATTCATTTTCATGTCGTTGTATTCTGTGTTAGGTGGTCAATAATGTTACAGGAAGCTTAAATGCATATTTGAGAAAAGCAGAACACATTACATAGGAGACAAACATTTGTTCCAGACCAACTTGAATTATTTATAACAGTAAATAAAGTTCATCATAGATTAATACTCAACAAAATGCTAAAGTAAAAAAAAGATAATTTTGATTAGCTATACATGTGTTCAGTATAAAAACATGCTAATTCAGTTATAAAATAACATCAACAATTTGTACTTATAATAATTAAAATCAAAACATACCATCTGAAGATTTTATAAACTTATTAACATTGAAAAATTTACATAGCTTTAAGTACTTGGAGAATTTCAATCAAGAGTATAATCAACAGCTTAATTGAGCTGTACATAAGTTGTCACACAATAAAGCTCAAAGTAACCCATTTGTTTTAACATGAAAATGCTGAGACTTGATGCCAAGAGATAACAATCAGGATATCCCATTAAAACATTATAGAGTGAGACTTGATGCCAAGAGATAACAATCAGGATATCCCATTAAAACATTATAGAGTGAGATTTAAAAGCTGAATGCACTTTGGCTTCATTAACAGGAACTGATTGGTGAGAACAGTGAGTAGGGGAGGGCATCAGCAGAAGCTGTGTCAATAGATGTCAGCATCTCAAGATGATAGGGAACAAAAATGATGGCTTCTAGTATCTTAAAAAAACACAGATGTGGGGATTTGGGGACTTTGAGTACACAGTGTAGGGCACTGAGTTAACATAGGTGCCCTTCAGAACATGAGTACACAGAGTAGGGCACTGAGTTAACATAGGCGCCCTTCAGAACATGAGTACACAGAGTAGGGCACTGAGCTAACATAGGTGCCCTTCAGAACATGAGTATACAGATAAGGTCACTAGGAGTTCATTGACGTAAGAGGTAAAAAATTGACTGTGACCCATATTTCAACATTTGTCTCCCGTCATTTGATTTGCTTTGATCACTCAACATTATCCACCATATTTTCTAAGTCATTTTCATTTTTTTCTTTTACCTTTTCTATGATAGTTGGAATAAATTTTCTATCACCATTCTGTTTTATGATCTCATTGTTAATACTGTTTCTGTTTTCTTGTTGTAAAATGACAAACTGATTATTATTTCCATTGTTAGGCTTATCTGAGCCCTGGCCTAACAGCTGCTGATGGGCCATAGTGTTAATCCCATACGGTTTCAGGTGGTATATGAGATACTCTAGCACATACATCATATTTGGGGTGACGTAATGAAATGTGATGGAATAGTCACTGCAACATTCTTGGCCCTGAAATGTATCAAAATTTAACTTAGTTGCTGGCATTTCAAATATTTTTGTTCTTTTAAAAACTTGTCACTAAAATTTGACTTCCGTAGGATTTATGGCCTTATGCTTTTTCAAAATTTAATCTTTAAATCTAGTTTAGTTCATCACCCTAAAAGCACAATTTAACAATAAATTAGGAAGTTGTTGAATGAAAGTTCTGAATAAAAATCAACACCTATATTATAGTGCAAGTTAAACTTCTGTACTGTGTTTCATTGATGACTATATCTTATGATATGTTTAATTGATAGAGATGACTAAATCTTATAATATGTTTAATTGATAGAAATGACTATATATCATGATATGTATAATTGATAGAGATGACTATATATTATATGTTTAATTGATAGAAATGACTAAATCCTATGAAATATGTTTAATTGATAGAGATGACTATATATTAAGCTTGTTAACGGTTAACCGGTTAGTCGGTTAACAGGTCCTCAGATCAGGATCGGTCATCTTCATTCAGGACCGCAGGACCGTGTAACCGAAAAGAAAACAACTACAACAATACACACACAAAAAAAAGAAAAAAAAACACTTGCGGTAGTGAAAAAAAAAACAACACAAGCCATAAGGCGCCTCTCCCTCTCGCTTTGTCACGGTGAGTAAAAGCGATACCACGATCCAGCTGACAAGTAGCCTAGGTTGGCATTCAAACTAATCAAACCTTCAGTCTCCAAGCTGTAAGCGTGCGTACATGACGCGGTATAGCCTTGCTTCACTGAAGTTCACAACTAATAGTACTAGTTACTAACAGTGCGTGTTTGATGTCAACAACGGTCAAGGCCGAGGCAGTTTCTATTTATATTTATTATAGTCTGTTTCTTATAAAGACAAAGAAAACTATAAAAGCATATGACCCTGTGACCTATCCGCATTTTCTGATCACCGGTTTATAGTCCATTTCAGGCATTCAAAAAACGTATTGGCGCACGCCGCTTAGTGAAGTACATGTACCTATATTACGAGAGGTATTTGAAAGACGAAGCAAAGATACCGGGCGATTAATCGGCCCACAAATTCGAGTTCGGTCTTTTAGTGACAGTTTTCCTGCCTATCAAAGGCATTTGTTTACCACATTAACAGAACGGCGAGTGTAGCTCAAACCCTATTTGAACAGAAAAAAACGGGGAGGGTGAACGTGTGAATCGCAAAATTCAATTATTCTGGCGAGTTGGCGATTGAAAAATAATATGTTGTTTTTTTTAAAATAAATTCCATTTTATCATCATTGTTTACTCCGTAGCTTTATAATTTTATTATATTATTAATTTTAATACGCGAGTTGACCGGCATCACACACAAGAGAGGTAAACATGACGTCAAAACGGACGGGGCGAGGCGTTGGTTTTTGAAAGTAATGAAAAATACCTCGCTAACTTTAAGGAACGATTGAACCTGTCCTCTTATTTAGACCCACAACGGACGGGGCGAGGCGTTGGTTTTTGAAACTAATGAAAAATACTTCGCTAATTTTAACGAACGATTGAACCTGTCCTCTTATTTAGACCGGTGAACTACGAGTCCTCAAAATAAAATATAAAAAAGACAATTAACCATCACTGTTTAGTTAATTTTTTGGATTTAAAAAAAAATGCTATGAATTGAGGGCAATGCGGAAAGAGCTGAACCCAAGCGGGGGGAAGCGGGCTTTGATGCCATCAGACGACGCGAGGCGACAACATTCTCTTGTTAGTTCTCAAAACATTAGGGATATACGGATGAGCGGTTAACCGGTCTTTTTTTGAATGGTAAGCCGGTCCTCAAAAATGAGCGGTCTTAACAACCTTACTATATATTATATGTTTAATTGATAGAAATGACTAAATCCTATGAAATATGTTTATTTGATAGAAATGACCATATCCTATAATATATGTTTCATTGATAGAAATGACCATATCCTATAATATATGTTTCATTGATAGAAATGACTATATCCTATAATATATGTTTAATTGATAGAGTGACTATATCCCCTGAAATATGTTTATTTAATAGAGATGACTACATCCTATGATATATTATTTTTCAAACATGGGATATACCTCTTACCTGCTTTGCTGGGTAAAAATTATAGGACCAATACCACATATCTTTTGGTAATATATCAGGGATTAGGTGATGCTCTGGTATGAATGGATGGAACCTTTCTCTGCCAAGTTCATCTCTGGTGTCACCTGCCGAGACGCCAACATTTTCAAGACACTTGCCCATTTCTAGATCTTCAGCCCCTCCGTTGTCACTGCGACACTTGTCAGGATTGTCCAGCCCTTGCGTCACTACTCTCAAAAGGGCCTCTTTACTGAGAACATACCCTGCACCCCCACTCATGTAGCCCTGTTTGACCATAGGCTTAAACTTTCGCCCATAGAAGACAGGTTCTGTGGGGAGTTTATTCTGGAGGAAATAGCGCAGGTTCTCAACAACCATGTATGTATCGTCATCAGACTTGACAAACCAGTCAGCATCATTCAAGTGTTTGGAATAAATATACTTAAAGGCTGCTTTCGTTTTAGCCCACAGATGATCTCGACCTTCCTGAAAAATATTTGTTCAGTAAGATTTGTTAGATGCCTGCAAACAAGAAACGTTGCTTTAAAATAAGCTGACACTAGTAATTTCAATTTCTTACAAAATATTTATGCAGAAGCCAATAGCAATAGAAGTTATAAATAAATATTTTACTTTTTTTTTCTAAACATCATTGAATCTCTGTGATTTAGAAAAATCTATTTAGAGGGTTTTTAAAATAATAAAGTCAAGAAGAACTTAATGCACCTACATTGTCACTCATTGTGCAGTTTATCAATTAAAGTTAGAAAGGACTTATAACCAATATAGCGTCTGAACTTCAATAAAAAATCTCTATATTTAGAACCAGCAAACTCATTTTTTTTAAATATTTATTTTTATTGCGGTAGTTAAGTAAAATTACTAATGTTAAAAAAACAAAATTTTTTATTGTGGTAGTTGAGTAAAATTTTACACCCGCCCTCAGATAAATAAAAGGGAAAACTGCTATTACCTGAACATTTAGTGCCACTGCTGGCAAGTCCCAGTCTGGCTGTGAGCTCATAAAGAGAAGAATGTTGCACCTTTTCCCCCATGTAGCTTTCACATGTCTTGCTTTTGTGTGGATATTGTTTGGGTTAGTCATGACCCAACATAGCACACGCACCTTTTTATACAGGTATTGAGCAACAGAATTGTTCTCACCTACATAAGAAAATTAGAGACCAGTTACCCGGCATAAAATAACATAAAGTTAATTTCTGAAATATTAAGTAAGACCGGCTTTTATATGATGAAGGAGATGGATCAAGATTTTTTTTTAATTGTATGAATTAAAATGCAATTTTGAGTATACTTCAAAGGGATTTATACAAATTACAATGAATATTTTCATTAAAAAATATATTTAAATTAATATAACAGTCATTTTCTTAACAATGCCTTTAGAAAAACATAAATAATATTTGCTAATTAAATTTCAAGAAAAAGAAAATTGTGAGATAAAAAAAAAATTACTAATTTTTTTCTAATCTAGGATTACACATTTAAAGTTTTAGAGTAATTAGCAACTTCTGAAATAAAAAAAATTTGAAAATTTGATTGGAAATAAATACCTTAAATAAGTCTTTAATCATTGTAAAAAAAATTCTTACTGGCATGGCTGTGAGAATGTTCATCATGCCAGCTGAGGGAACTATCTGGCCCGCTGACATCATCATTCTCACCATGACTGTGAGGATCCGCTGGAATGTATGCTGATTGGGAATTTCTCGGTAATGTTGTATAACGAAATATATTTGAAACAGAAATCCCTATAAAAATACCAATAGCCAGTGTAATGACACTTACTTTTCCAAATCCATTAACAATTGATGGCATTCTTACACAGAACTGTTCAAAACAAAGCTAACATGTGATTGCAATAAACAGTTAATATTTTCTCATTTTCTACCATGATTTTGTTTCTATCAGCTCCTTTCTTGAACAGATTGAAAAAATATCCTTTCCTAAAAAGAATGAAAAAAAAGCAACAACATAATTTTAATGGCTGACAAAAATAGCCTTTAGCAGCAGAGTAGTGGGGGGAAGGGGTTGGGGGAGACAAGACAGCAAATGCTTAGGCTGCACTTTGTAAGGGGTGGTAAGTTCCAGTGGCGGACTTAGCTATAGGGCAGGGGGGGCGCCCCCCCCCCCGCGCTCCAGTTGGGTCTAAAATGGCGCCCCCCTGAGACGCCATCATGAACACTAAAAAGGTGTAACCAGAGCAACAAAAAAAAAAAAGAATGCTAAACACAAAAAATTTAATCAACACTAAACTGCAATACGACAATAGTGGCTTGCTAAATATCGTATTTCAAAATGTAATATCTGGTTTGGTCAGTCATGAGCGTCGCTAAGTGGAAAAGAATATAGAAATATTGAAACGAATGATGAACGTGACAATTTTCTTGATTTTTTAGCAAAACAAGGTTTGCTATTCAGAATACACAGAGAAAATTCTTGCTTTAGATTTTAGTGATGTTAGTTGTAGAAATACTTGAAATATTTGTTAAATCACAAGTTTATTAGCCAACTATGATTCCACTTTGGACAGTCATCTAGAGTTCAAAAGAAAAATGAAATCTATTTAAATCATGATGTGCAGATTCATTTAATTCAATCATTTGCATCTGAATTATCGGTAGTAATTGATAATGAACATGTATTTTCTGTAATTATCGATTAGACGGACCATTGATATATTTGAAATTGATAAGATGTCATTTTACGTTCAGTTTCAAAATCAGGACATGTTGTGGAACTACATATTACAAAAGCGAGACATTGATATCACAATCTGAGGAGGAAATGCATATTATGGCTCATCTGTGATGTCTTGAACTAAGAGTGGCCTTCAAACCTTCATACAAAGCCATCTATGTTAATTGTTGTTCTCATGCTTTGAATTTGGTCACTATCGAAGCAATGTCTGTAAACAGTGATGTATACAGTTGTTTTTGGTACAGCTGAAAGGTTGTATGCATTCTTTGCGTCTAGTTTACAACGTTTACATACTCTTTTAAAAAATCGAAAATCTCAATATGAATCAAAAGTAAATACTCTGAAATGACTTTTTGATAAAAGGTGGGCAAGCCGTAGGCCGTAAGCATGCAGTTGATGCAGTTATTGGATCATTCTCTGCTATTCTAGCCACTCTAGAAGATATAATTTCAAGAACATCGACATAGCATAAAGGAAGTGTCAGAGCAGAAGCAATGGGACTATCTGCTTTAATAACAAAACATTCTTTTGTTTTTTCTGATGCTATTTGAACAAAATTTGGTTGATATTTTCATGTTATCAAGCCACTTGCAGCTCAAGAGTATTGACATTGCAATTGCAAAACGATTGATCGATGTTGGAAAAAATGAGTTTGTTGAAATGAGAAGCGATCAAGCTTTTTAAAATTCTGAAAGTAGATGTCTAATAATTTACTAACGAAAATTGTTCCAAACTAGATGTTAAAAACAAAATTTAAAGAAACGCGAATTGCAGAAAATAAAAGTAAGGCAGGTGAACTGAGTAGAGATGAAAGGGCTAATGATTCAACAAACGGTTTTAAATCTGAAACGTACTTCACTATCTTGGATACACTTCTAAAATAAATAGCTGATCGATTTAATGACTTAAGGTCCGCAGCTATTTATGTATATTGTATTGATCCATCACAAATGTTGGAAGAAAATAAAGATCCTCTTCGAAGTTTATGCAAAATTTAAAAACACATTAACCTAGAAGAAGCATTCTTGAATATTATACCTTTAAAAATTTGCATGCATCACAACGTCCATCACTATCTAGTGAGCTACAACTTAAAGAGTTTCTACCATTCTTGATTGAAAAATAAATGGCATCATGACCCTCTAGTTTGTCAATATTCTATACACATTTACTTGAATCTTCCTGTTAGCAATGAGTGAAAATCATCAAAAATTATTTCGCTCAACAATGACAAACGAGCGTCTGTCTGGATTGGCATTAATTTCAAATGAACGTGATCTAGATGAGCACGTTGACTTTGAATCAACGATAAATCGTTTCGCTCCACGTAGAAAGGAATTTAAATATGGCTCAGGGCTTTATATAAATTCGCATAAACTAAGTTTCTTTCTTAGATCAATAAATATACTACTGAAATAAATATACGTTACTATTTTGAAAACATATCTGTTTATATTGTTTCTTCTGCTTGAGTTGTTTGTTAATTTGGAAATTTTACTAAATTAGTAGGCTAATAATTAGAATTGAAAACGGCTGCGGATATTAACGATTAATTTCTCGACTAATCCTTAAAAATTTTAAGGATTAAATAATTTTTAACCATTAATCGACCCATCATTTAAAAATAATTTGAAGTAAAAAAGTCAACAAAATTTTTTTTTTAAACGCGGCCGATAAATAATTCCCTGAAGATTACACGAACATTTTGGTAATGGCAGTAATGGAGTTTGACTCTGAAACAGAAATGACGACTGCTCTTCTGATGAATTACTGCGTTACAAAATGGAGATGGAAGTTCTTGAATCCATTAATCCTGTACAATGGTGGAAAATTAATGAACACCGATATCCGATGTCATTCCTTGCCAAGACCATTTTGAGCATAACAGTTTAAGTTTTCTCAGTTCCATGTGAATGATTATTCAGCTCGGCTGGTTATATTGACAATTAGATCCGCTCATCACTTTAACCAATTAATGTCAACACACTTATCTTTTTGCGTAGTTGGTGAAAAGTAGATATATAAAGGAGACATGCCAGTGTTATTTAGATTTTCAACAAGAACGTGAAATGAGTGTTACTTATGACATCATAAATTAAATTTTTTGGCTTTAATCGAAATTAACGATTAATTAATCGTTAATTTTTCAAAAGTTAACAATTAAATTTAAATTAATTGTTAACAGCCCCAGTATTTACCCAATGCTCTGATATTAGTAAAATTTTGCGGCGCCCCCTAAAATTCTCCTGGCCCCCCCACGCAGACAAAGCTAAATCCGCCACTGGTAAGTTCCTTTCCATTCAGCATTGAGCTTTTTTGAAATAAAAGGAAAGTCACGGAAGAAACTAATACAAAAAATGAAGGCATTATCCTAAAAAATCTGGAATTTCCTATTTCCAAAACTTTAAACTCAATAACTGATGTTAAATTCTTCTGATAGTAAAGCTACTAAACTGAAAAAAGGAGGCTAAATTAAGACTTATGTACTAGTACTTAGTAGATGAATAATATGTAAATGGGGTATGAGTGAGCCTGAAAGAACATAACAAAACAAAGGATCAAAACAACGTGTTTTGTTACATTCTGTCAGGCTCACTCATACCCCGTTAACATATTATTAATTTAATAATCTATAAGCCTGATTGCAGTCTCACCCACATTTTGTTTTCTGGTACTTAAAGGCCTGTCAACAGGTACAAGGGAAGCCAGGTACTCGTTGCCGTGCAATTACCCGGGTACCCGTAAAAATGTGGCTGCAAAGTGGCCAAACTGTGGCTCTTCTGTGTTCACTTTGCGGCTCGTTAACATTTTTTGCAAATTACATGTAAAACTTTTCATTTCAAATAATCGCTGTGAAATATGTTTAACATCAAAATGCTTAAGAAGAATTATCTGTCATCAGGAAATAAAATACAGTCCCGACAAACATCAATGAATTTTGATACACCTTTTTCGCTGAACATGAAACAAAAAATAATTAACACAATGATTTTGGCCTTTGAAATACACCGAAAACATGGAGTCAACCTTTGAGAGGATCCAATGTTGTTTTTCTACCACCCCCTCAACTTTTCCCTCCACCCCTATCCCCATCATACTTAAAAAGCACCTATTATTGTTTTTTGGGTTTTTTTTTATTAAAATATTTTAGTCGTTCAAAGATTTTTACTGTAATGAGAACAATAATTGATAGTTGTTTTTATTTTTAAAAGGTGTAAGCATGCTGAATGATGCACCTGGCAACCTCTGAACCAAATACAAACCCCCTCTCTTCCATTCACTTCTGTTTTTTGTGTTTGTTAACATGTTTATCTAGCAGAAAAACTGATTTTAATAAGACGTATAAACTGGTTAGCATGTAAAGTTAATAAATTTAAATAGTATATAGCTACGATTAGTGGACAATGTTTGAATGTTCGGTTTTCTGTAGTTTTAGTTTGTAAGTAAGATGAACGCATTTACAGCAAGAATAAAGTTTGCATTAATGCATTACAGAACAGAAGAGAAATGGTATCCAGTGGGCACTATAAAACAGCTGGATGATCTGGATTTTGTGGATGATCTGGGCTTATTAACACACACACCAACAGATGCAAGAGAAAAAAACGTAGCACACTTCTCTGCTTGTGTTGGCCTGAACATCCATAGAGGAAAAGGCAAAGTCCTTAAAATAAATATGTCAAGCAACACCCCAACAAATCTTGAGGAGGTGTATAGCTTTACATACCTCTGTAGCACCATTGACATACAAGGAGGGACAAAACTCTGACAACCCACATGACAAGTGCCAGTGGAAAAGCTAATGTGCCAGTGCAGATGGAGATGGATTGGCCACACCCTCAAAAAGCATACATTCAGCATTGCAATACAAGCCCTTACTTGGAACTTCAGAACCCCCAAGCAAGAGAAAAAGAGGTCAACCAAAAATGAACTGGATAAGGGAACTGGAGACAGACACCAAAAAGAGTGGGCACAGCTGGGGATAGTTTGGCGCAGGACCAGGAGGTCTGGAGAGCCTTTGTTTGTGCCCTATGCCCCAGATGGGGCGACAAGCGATGATTATGATGATGAATGCATTAAATTTAACAATAATATGTTATTATTATATAAAAAGTATGTAATTGCCTACTACGAGAAAAGAGGTGCACTGCAAAATTTTATGTTAGCCCAAGCAATTAACTAAATCATGTTTTTTTTACACATTGTTTCAAATGAAACAAACTCTGTAACCTTTTTTTGGAACATTTAAAAATTGCTACTAATTTTACTTGCCTATGTCCATGTCTTAGCAAGGGAAGTTCTAAGTGCCATTTCTGCTATTTGAAGTAAGGCATTTAACAGATATGTGATGGTGTGGAAAGTGAAAGGGCTGCTTAAGTAAGTTAATAAATCATGTTCAGAAAATAAATTATTTACATATACTACTCATAGAGAAAGGGATTTGGAAGTGGTAAAGGATGCTAAAATTAAATGTTATGTGAAGGCCTAGGCCTAGGAGGATTAGGATGCCTAGTCTAGGTATTTAATGGAACCTACCAAATGAAATACAAGAGAACAATTTTTTGCAATGGAAGTGATTGTTCAGCATTGAAACATGAATAATGCATATGAAAACATGTTCAGAGAAAAAGTTGTATTCTTCATTATGTAACATACTTAATAAGTGTTCAATGTTATAGTGTCATAAGATTACTGCAGACTGTGGAAATTCATGAATAAAGATAAAGGTTTTGGTAATTACAGAAGTGGAAAAAAGAAATGATTTTTTTTTTACACTATTACTATTGACTATCGACATCTATTCTAAACTAAACTTCTGGATCTTGATGGTCATGACTATCATTGACAATCATATTGACTGTATTCTATAGTCTATAGTAATTTAGGCTAAAGCGAAGTTTAGTATGTCGACTGTGATGTCACGATGCTACCGGTTGCTGGAAAAGAAAGTTCTACAAATTCTAAAAGTCTAAAAGTAAAAGGATTTTTAAAAAATGGAAGGTTTTAGGGTTTGTGTTAGGTTAGGTATAGCTATAGAATTTTGATTTTAAAGCTTTTTGAAGGACTGCTATATCAACAAAGAAGGCCGCCATGACCGTGACGTCACGGTCATCATACTTCGCTTTTACCGTAATTTACTATAGTATAGTATAATGCTATTGACTATTGAGCTATTGATTGTTTATGAAACAAACTATGACTATATCATATATGATACTTTACTATACTATATTAAAAATATTATATGATATGATGATGACGACTTCAACTTCCTTGCCTTAATACTTCATAACTTAATAATAATTGATTGATTGATTGAGACAAAATATTGTATAAGTTACTGCTTAACCTAACTACTAACGTACTAATAGTAGTAACTACTTATACTTATAATTATAACTTATAGTATAGTAGTATAGTAGTACTATAAGTTATAAGACTAATAATAATAATAATGGATGTAATAAGGTACAAAATTCAGGTACTCAGTTTTATCAATTAACTCTATACTCTATGATTATAGTCAACTATTAATGTTAAATTAAAACTAACCCATCCTTCTACATAAATCCACGTTAAAAGTAAAAGAACCAATGACCTAAAACTATTTTTTCTGTTTATAAATGAAAGTGAACAAGAATAGCCTCCCTTACCTATCTCCACATACGATGTCTAAATAAGACAAATGCGATAATTACAAATTGGAACTGCAACTTTTTTGCCGCGATGATTGAGATATTTCCATTGATTATAGATTCACCCTCCCCCGTACTTAAAAAGATAATTATTTAAATTATGAAAGCAGAAACTCAAGACCAAGAAATTGACCCAGGCTCGGTGGCGTAGCTGGGGGGGCGGTGGGGGTGGTCCGCCCCGGGCCCGGGCGGCACTCATTGACAATGAAAGGGCGGCATTTATGGGCATTTGAAAATTAAAGAATTAAAGCCATTTCTGAAAACCTACCCTTTACTTTTGAAGAGGGAAAACCACGATTAAACTTTTTTTTTCCTAAATTTTGATTTTTAATTAACGGATTCGTGCAACATTTTTTTTTTTTTAATATTACATGGCGTTTGTTATAACTAACGCAAAACCGTTTTACAAATTTTAATCGCTCAAAAAAGGGTAATGATTTGTTTGGAAAATTAAGCTTAATACGTCACAGATTGCGCTTTTATAAGAAAACTGCACAAAAAACAACACATCACCACTGGTCCGAAAATATGTACTATTAATTATTATATTGCCACGACAGTTTTAGCGTTGAATTTCGAAGTTCACTAAGAGGTACCTGCATGAAATGGTGGTTCAAACATTGTGTTTAACTTGCAAGTAGTAAATTATATAACTGTTTCAGGTTTCATAAAATTATTGTAATGTAACTTATTAAAAATTAAATTTACTTTGTTTTTATTGCATTAAAGTAGCACATATAGTTTGTGTTTTTCATTAAAAATGAACGGTTATTCATTTCTCCCGTATAAACACCACAATAGCATAAACAATTCCGAAAAAGATATACTTAAAAATTTTAAGCGTTTTGGAAAAATTTAAACCTGAAGAAACTAGTAAAACGAGATCAGATGCTGGAATTTTACTCAGTTTAATGCAATCGTTTTCTTTTCTATGCTATCTCAATTTATGTGAACCCGTCTTTTTTAAATTAATACAAACTATGCAAACCCTTTTCATAGAACAAAGATATGTGCTATTACAGAACGCTGTTACAGAGAGTTGGAGATACTGACTGACCACCGAGTTAAAAGGAGAAAAATATGAGTGGGGAAAACTCAGAAGACGTGGTTCTATATTTAAAGCAAGAATTACAACGAGAAATGTTTTTATCCATAGGTGTAATTATTAAAGAAAATAAAACAACGCGGTGATGAGTTACATGTCCTTCCAAGAAAATATTCGTGTATAATACCAGGTAGCATCTAGCCTATTAAATGAAGAATTTGAACATCAAATAAATTTATTTATTCACATTCATAAAGAGTTGTTGGAGATTGAAAGAGAAAGGATCCGGGTTTTTATGGCAGTACATGGGGCCGGTCTTAGCAATTGCGGGGCCCTATGCAGCTTAATATACGAAAAGGATTGCGTGGGCCCCAGTTTGGGTAGGGTCAATGTATTAATAAGGATAATTAGTGAATATTAAGATAGGTTGGACCTATGAAAGCGCGGGGCCCACTGCGACCGCATAGGTTGAAGGAGCATAAGACCATCCCTGGCTGTGCCTACACTACAAGAAGAGGCATTATGTTAAAAAACGGGGGAAAATGCCCCTTGATCTATTAAAATATATTCAACAGTAAATATTGGAAAGTTCTTTTCCAACATTATAATTTTGCAAAAAGTTTTTTTCAACTATTGCTAACAGTGAATCTGTTTGTGAAAAGAGCTTCTTTAAACTGAAGTTGCAAAAAATTATATTCGCTCCACAATAAGTGATTTAAGATTACACAATCTTGCATAATTGTCCATAGAACAATGCATTACAAATAATTTTAATTTTGATAACATAATGCATGATTTATCTACTATGAAAGTTAGGTAAGTAAATGTATAAATACTAAAAAAATATGTTTTCACCCTGATGCATACAATTTCTGTTTTATATTTAAAAAATCATATATTTATAAATAAAAAATAAAAAGCATATTAAACATTATTAATTGTTTATGTTTTTGGGTGTAACTCTGGAATATCTTTTGTCTCAATTGGGTAGGGGGGACTTACGAGACCTATAACTTTCTTGTGGCCTAAAGACAATTAACTTGTATTTTTAAAGTGTGTATTTTTAGGTATATCATCTTATGCAGCCTCTTTTATTACTGTTTACATTAATAGGGAATGGAATGGTAAAATTGTTCCCCAACTTTTACAATTATGCCTTGTTTCAATTACAATTATTTATTCATGTTTATTAATTTATAAAAATCATTATGATTGACTTATGTGATTTTGGCCGATTTTTTCGCCCCCTGCCACCTCGTCACACGGCGTCACGAGACGAAAACTTAGACCCCTTCCTCAAAGTGACGTGACAAAGATTCTCTCTCCCCTCCCCCCAATGCAAGCGGTCTTTTCTATTTGAAAATAAGCTTGTTTAAAATCTTTTTTTTTTTTTTTTTTTTTTTTTTTTTTGTTTTNNNNTTGTTGTTGTTGGTCATTTAAATATGTTTTTAATTTGAGGCTGCACTCTATTATCGTAACATGCGTGAAACCACGAAAAACGTCATTGTATAAAGTGTCGGTAATCAGATATTTCAGTAGAACTTTTATTTAAAGTTGAGCGTTTTATGGCGTCAAATGTGTGACTCCCCCACTGGTGAGTGACGTCATTTATGGGCAGCCCCTAAAAGGGCGGCATATTGGAGACCGCCCAGGGCGGCGAAAGCTCTAGCTACGCCACTGAATATAACTACTGTGAAGATAAAAAAAAGCGTTCTCTATTCAAAATTCACCTGCATCAATGCAGAAGAAACATGAAATATTCAAATTTTTATTTCGAAAAATTGTAAAATATTATTATTTTTGTTTTTAAATTGCGCAAAATCTGACCGTGGCGTCATATCGAGGCTACCGGTTGCTGGTCTAGAGTTGCTTCCCTTGAACAATGTTTGTAATGTTATTTTTGCAATTACTTCCCCTTACGCGGGGAATGTAAGAAAATCCATGGAAACGATGGGATTGTGTTCATGTGCGTAACTTGTCTTGCTTTTAGACAAAAGAGGCGGGACACAATTTAATATTTAATTACAAATTAATGAAAAACAAAGGGGGTGGTGTGAAGGAGAGAGGTTGACCCCTCTCCACATTTTTTTTAGTATAAATGAATATAAACCATGAACTAATTTCTATGCGCATTTAGAAAGGTGTGCGGCTAATTACCCAGGGGGAAAAAACAACAATCTTCCATTCAATGCTGCCAGCGCTAGGTTTTTCAACCTAGATCTAGGTTGTTGTTGTTGTTTTTACCTCGTCTAGGTTTCTAGGTTTTTAAAATAGCCAAAATCTAAGATTTTAAAACTTTGTTTTTCTATTTGTATTTTTAAATAGTAAATGTACTTTGTGAGAGTACCAAAATAATTAAATGTGTGCAAAAAATTTGATTTTTCAAAAATAAATATAAGCATTAGGTGGCTTCAGTATTTTTAGCCGCTCTACGATGTTATTATTTTGTTATATCTATGGCTCTATAACACTATGCTACTATATTCGAAAGGTGGTGCCGTCTAAAAAAATATCTTGCACAAAATAAAACAATTATTTGAGTGATTAAAAATATTCAATTTTATTAAACTTTAACCGCTCTAATATTTTATTCTGTCTGCGTTGAGAGAATATTCTCTCAAGTAACACTGTGATAAGTATGTTCTAAAGAGAATCTAATACAACAGAGAGACATAGTTTTAAAAACCCTTTTCCTATTCCGGATGCATCAACAAACACATACAAATTCTCATTTTTCCGTCCGGAATTAGGAATTGGAATGGGTTCCCTGATCATATGAGGAAAAAGAAAATTTAAAATTAAAAAAAAAATGCAAGACAAAACTTAACAACGGAAAAATTGTAGGACCAAATTATCTTCTGGTGTAAAAGGAGCGTCTGTAATATATTTAAAATAATAATGTTTCGAGGAATGCTGATAAGATCGCCAATAAGATTCATAAATAAGTTGACATAGGTAATGAAAAAAAATGCAGATGTAGAATATGTATAGGGGCGAGGTGGTCTACGTTGTAGCGAGCTGGACTACCGAACCGCAGCAAGAACCCGTGTCGCGGGCTCGAAACCGCGGATCTGGCAAGGCCCCCGGGGCATTGTGCTAACCACACAATCCCATGCTCGTTAGTTGTCAATGAAACTTGCTCCCATGGACCTTCATGGTCTCTAAGGGATATTTATTTATTTTATTTTTAGAATATGTATATTTTACAAATAGTTATGTAGAAAATACTAATTAACGCATTGAGGAGGGGGGTTACTTTTTTGTGAGATGTTTGATAAGGAGGGGTGTTTAAGAACTGTGACGTCACTTCGAAAACACGCAACTTAGACGCAACTTTAAATGAAAACTCACTTAAATATTCGATTCCAAACTATTCAATGACGCTTTAAATGGCTTCACGCGCGTAGCAATATTAGAGTGCAGCCACACACTAAATACACACTCGAAGTGGCTATTCGGACCTTGGTCCCAATAGCCTACGACCGCTATTGGGACCCGCTAGGCTTATTAAACGATAATTTTATAAAGTTTACTTTATAAATATTAAAAGACCAGTGGCGTTCGAGTCTTCCTGGTCTCATCGACAGTGCGATGGACAGCTGATCAATAAGTCTGGGGTTCGGTTTTCGGATGAGGAACCTTGTTTTTTTTTTTTTTATAGTATTTTTGTTTGTTAAATGAATTAATTTTTAATATTTTGTTCATGATTTAGGTTTAGGGATAGGTTTTAGAGTGTGGGTTAGGTTTAGTGATAGTGATAGGTTTTAGGCTTAGGGTGTGGATTAGGTTTAGTGATAGGCTGATAGGTTTTAGCGGGTGTAGATTAGGTTTAGTGATAGGTTTTAGGGTGTGGGTTAGGTTTAGTGATATGTTTTAGGGTGTGGGTTAGGTTTAGCGATGAAATTAACAACATAAGTTTAATTACTAGCCATACTAATACTATTATATTGTACTACACTGTCACCAGCGCTGGCTCGGAATACAATTTTATATAACAGAACCCGCCCGGGTCCGTATATCAATCATACTTATTGGAGACATGTAGATCTAATGTTCAATTTCAAAGAAGAAATTTAAGGCATTTTAAAAAAAATATCTGAATATGAGGCGGAGGTGGGAGAAGCTTTATGATGTCATTTTATTATATTTTAATAGGTTTTTTCTTTCTTATCTAGGTTTTTGGCATGTTAGGTTTTTCCCAAAATTGTCGCTGGCAGCACTGCTTTCTTTGCTTTTCACCTAACAATGCCTAACATGCCAAAAAACTTACAGAGCTCTGGGTGCACTAACGTCGTAGTTATTTTCATTTAGCGTTAATATTTGGGTTAGCAAAATGGAGGATATATCTACCGACCGTTTTTGGTACCGTCTAGAGAGTCAGGGTCAGAAAGCTGTGATGGAATGGCTTATGAATGCTGGATTGATTGGTGACCGGTACGAGTGTCCTAAATGTAAAGAAGGTATGAAGTTGTGTGCAACAGGTGATGACAGTTCGGATGGCTTTACGTGGAGATGTCGCAAAAGAAGCCATGGTGACATTAAGCGTAGCATAAGAAAGGGGTCCTGGTTTAGTGAAAGTAATTTAAAGTTGACAGACATTCTTCTACTGACAAATTATTGGATTAGGAAAATGCCTTTTAAAGGCATTGAGACGGAAGTGACTGTGTGTGGTAGAACTGTGACGGACTGGACAAGCTTTTGTCGCGAGATCTGTGTGAGAGCGTGTGTTTTGGCGAGCGAACCGTTAGGCGGAGTGGGTATGGTTGTTGAAATAGAAGAATCCAAATTCGGTAAATTTAAATATAATAAAGTAAAGAGCACTGATGGTATGTGGCTGTTTGGTGGGATCGAAAGAGGATCCAACAAATGGTTTTTCAGGGTTGTTGAGAACCGAGGCAAAGAAGTCCTCCTGGCAATAATTAAAGAATTGGTGCTGCCAGGGACCACAATCATTTCTGATTGCTGGAAGTCTTACGACTGTCTAGAGGACGAAGGGTATCACGACCTGATGGTGAACCATGGCTTCAAGTTCGAACACCCTGAAACCGACGCGCACACCAACACCACAGGGGGCACCTGGAGCTCAATAAAACGGTCTGTGCCCACAAAAACATGCTCTGGGAAGGAGCGGTTCAATTCACATTTTTTTGAATATGTTTGGCGAGAATCGTGTGGCAGTAATGACAAAATGGCTGAATTTTTAAAAGCTGTTAAAAAAGTGTATCCTCCCCCTTGCCGTGATATTGATGCCTGACCGGTGAGTATCCTTTGTTACCTTAATTTACTAAGTTCAGTTCGAAGATACCCTACACGACTAGACTAAAATAATTAGAGGTAACACTAGTCACTAGTCAGTCCAGTAAACTACTGCCTACTGCTTTGACTAGTCACTAGTCAAGCTTTCTGGCTAGTGAAGTCTTATGACTGGTCATAAAAAATATATTATGCAATAAATCAATATTAGGCAAATATGCTTAAAGTTATGACTAATACTAATGCTTTATTTTATTATTGCAAATTATACTAATACTAAATTTAAATACTAAAACTAAACATTCATTGGAGCTAATATTCAAATTTCATGAACTATTAACCGATTAATGAATCTTACAAGAAAAATAATTTGATTAGGTGTCCATTTTACAATAAATAGTGATGATTGTAAAAAAGTCATAATTTAACATGAGCCTCCCTGGTCTTTAGTGAGCCTAGTCCCTAGATAAAGTGATAGTCCATGCCAATAGTAAAAGTAATATATCATTGATATATCATTGATTGTTCTTAAAACAAATTCGTAGTTCATATTGCAATCATCGGGTGACTTATTCTTTCTTTTTGTAAAATTAATTTTAAAACAAAATGAAAAAATAATTAAACCACAAAGAGGGTGTTGGTAATTGTAATTGTTGTACTTCTTGAGTCTTAATTCTGAAAAGCAGAGATGTTGATTATATAATAAATATATTTTTTTAGAATTAATGCTCACTGACTAGACTGAAATTAAATATAACCCACAATCACAAATCCAGATCTATTAGTAATTAATATCTTATGTTAGTGTTAGTACTGTTAACCTTAATACATACATATATATANTAAAATACATGGCTGTCCATAAATGACGTCTCTGTCACAAAAACTTAGACCCCATCCAATATGATTTTAGTAAATAAGAAAAGTAGTTGTAACACTAGTAAAAAAAAAGTATTCCTACCTGACTACCTGTCTTGTGTTATGTATAGCTGTGGCAATAATTCACTGGCTAATGTTACGACTATCTGTAGCAATACTAAATAATTTTGGTAGCATTATTCCCACATATGTTGTGTGAAAAATCGATCCAAATATTTTTGATTGCTATGACTTTTTGTAGCCATATCTGTAGCCTCTGCCCCCAATTTTTCTGCTTATTAATACAGAGGCATTGATAAAATTTAGTATAGTCATAACACACAAACATTTTTTTACTGTTACAATTTAATCATAACAGACAATAGTAATAAGTAAGCATAGGCTATGTCATGTGCTTACTGTTTCGGCTTAAGTGTTTAAAGTTGTATAAACTAATTTATTCTAGGACTGGTGCTAATTAAAATAATTTGTTTGATTAATTTCAATTAGTTATAATTTTGTAATGCATATATTGTATTATTACTAGTATATAGATACGGTTAAATTGCAATTCATTATTTCGCAAAATTGGTTAAGTTGCTTAATTCCATTGCCATTGCTTCCAAATTTTGTGACAAACAGCAAATTAAGAAATATGGAGGACAAACTTTTTTGTTTATGTATGCACGTTTAAATATGTAACGATGTGTCTTGTGCATTGTAACAATACAATTTATTTCATTACTGGATTTGTTTGGGTTTTTTTTGTAAAGTCCTGGAAAATTTTGGCAAATTTAATTAATTTTTTTTTCAATTCATTTTTTCCAGATATTTGTACATATTAAAGTAGCTAAAGTCTGGAGTTATTTTCTGGTTACTTTTTGAAAGAACAGAAGTTATTCAAGATTAGTGGAAATTAACATACCATGTTCGGGGTCTTGACAATGGAGAAAGATGATTGTTGTTGTTCGTCCGTTGAATCAACGAGGACCACTCTAGTCATCCGACATCATCTGGGGGTTACTGAGACTGGTTTTGCCTATGTGTGTGCAGATGGCTGACGAGACCGATACTGGCAAAGAAGGTTCGGGAACAAAAGGGACATGGAATGAGTGGGTTGTCTCCTGGAGGGTTGACAGCGCGGGCCTTTCGGGCTTGCCTCTTCTTTTCTGTGTTGTTGATCCTGTTTGCCTCGTATGTCCTGACACCTTTGTGGATGGATTGGCGCCAGGTGGACTGGTCCAATGCAGCTTCCTTCCATTGATGTTGATGACAAAAAATTCAACTCCACACATACTGTTTAAGGATGCTGAAAGGACACAAGACAAAAAACCCAATTGATGAACCCATTTTAAATGATATTTGTGCAGCTATGTTTGATAACGGGTCTAATTTCTATAAGAACTAAGAACTCATTCTTGGGATAAACCTCATAAATGTGACATCTATGTTTAAACATTAAATACTGAATTGGATTTAATTGAACACAAAAAAAAAAAAAGTAAAAGATAAAAAATCCTGAATGCTGCATTAAATTTTGTGAAGCTGCATTTGTGACTTGTTCTGATTTATATAAATACACAGAGAATCCTTATGCGTGTGAGATTTCATTAAATAGTTTCCCAATAACTCAACACAAGAGAGGATGTACGGGAGAGAAACCTTGCAAAGGTGACATTTGTTCTTCAGCATTTTCTTCTAGTTCAGATTTAACAAGACATGAAAGAATGCATACTGGGACGAAACCTTACATTTACAAATGTGACATTTGTTCTGCTGCTTTTATAATTTTTTCATAGTTTATACAACACTTAAGAACGCTTACTGGAGGGAAACCTTACAAATGTAACATTTGTTCTGTAGCTTTTATAAATTTTTCATAATTGACACGACACATTAGAACACGTACTGGAGAGAAACCTTTCAAATGTAACATTTGTTCAGCTTCATTTTCTTCTAGTTTGTATTTAACTCTACAAATCTTAAAAATGTGACTTTTGTTATGCTGCTTTTTCAGATAGTTGAGGTTTAACTTTACACAAAATAAGAAATACTTTAGAGGGGCCTTACAAATGTGACATTTGTTCTATTGCATCTTCCTCTAATTTTCAATTATCTCAACGCAAAAAAACACATACTAGAGAGAGATCTTACTAATAGTACTAATGTGACATTTGTTGTTCTGCTTTTTTCTGAAGATTAGATTTAACTCATCACAAAAGAACACATCTTATCTGTTACAGTCGCTCTGTCTATACAGAAGATTATTGTGCCTATGTTTTATCATGATGGAAAGGAACCATTCAAATGTGATGCTTGTGCTGCTGTTTTTTCAAGAGATCAAATTTACCTGCATACAAAATAAACACATGATGGGGAGAACCTTTACAAAGTGACAATTGTTATGCTGCTTTTTTTCCAAAGATCAAAATTAACAGAACACAAATTAACACATACTTGAGAGAATCCTGAATGTGATATTTGTTCTGCTGCTTTTATGCAAACCTCAAGTTTAACTCAACACAAAAGAAGACGTTAGTTAGTTAGTTATTTCCTCTTGGGCCGGAGACGGCACATAGGGCAGATGTCATGGGTTTCCATTTGTGACGATCCGTTGCTAATTGTATTAAGTCCTGGTTATTTCTTAGACCCATGGTTGAGCTTTCTCTTATGTTTGTTCTACGCAGGGTTTCTTTTGGTCTTCCTTGTTTTCTCTTGCCTGTTGGTGTCCATGTGGGAGTCTTCTCTCGTCCATTCGAAGAACATGACCGATGTAATTCCGTCCTCTTCTCCTTATAAAATTTGACACATATTCTTGGTTGGTTTCTTTTCTTATTGTTTCATTTGATTTGAAATCACTCCATTGTATATTTAAAATTTTTCGGAGGCATTTGTTTTCGAATGCAACTAATTTTTTTTCTATATATTTTGTGGATTTCCAGCTTTTGCATCCATAGGTTAATACAGGGATTACACAGGAGTTGAAAAGCCTAAGTTTTGTATGCTTGCGAATTGTCCTAGATTTCCAAATATTTGTAAGTTTGTTCTTCTGCTTTTTAATGAAGTTTAATTTGAACCCAACCATAAAAAATGACTGCATCTTCCAATAATTTTTATGTAATCCTACACAAAAATAACCATTACAAATATGATATTTGTTCTGCTGCTTTTTAAAAAGTTTGAATTAAACTTGACAACAAACAACACTAACAAAAAATAATTGAATATTACATTTAAATCTTCTGTACCTTCTACTATTACTCATTTAACTGAACACAAATGAACTCTGTGCTGAGAAACTTTACACATGCAACAGTTGTTCTGCAGCTCTTTAAAGTTGTTCATATTTTTTTAACTAAGAAGACATACTGGAAATATAGTTAACAAATGTGACTTTTCTAAGCTGCACTTTCTGCAAACCATAATTTACTACAAGTCAATACTTACTTGAAAGAAACCCATTAAATGTGTCTTTTGTTGTGCTACACACTTTTAGGTGTGTGACATCATAGTTACGTCTTCATAATAGTGAATACTGATTTTAGAATACATGTATATTATAGTATATTATCTCCAAAGTTTAAATTTGCATATTACATAATAACAAATGTGTGAAGGCTTTATCTTTGTTCAATTCCCACATATAATTAATTTATGGTTTTGCTATTAAATTATTGTAAAACAAAAAAAATATCTATTTTTCACACAGTTTAAAAGTTGCTTTTCTTTTCAATGCTTTTCACTAGATACATTTAGTTCTCTGTAGAATATCAAATTTGTTATTTTAATTTTTAGTACATGAACTGATCAGTTTTTAAAAAATAAAGCAAATTTTTTTTTATTGTAAGCAATAATTAAATATTGTCAAGAATGAGCTTATTCCTTGTTAAATATAAAATACCCCCCTTATGGTGTCACCCGAGGTGGCCCGCCCCCTCCGCACCCCCTAGCGACGCCACTGCTTTTACTTCATGCAAATAAACAGCATATTACGCTTCAACAGAAAACCTCATTTAAAACCCGTGCGAAGCCGGGTACTTGCCCCTAGTTATTAATATCGCGCGACAGTTTTAGCGTGGAATTTCGACATTCGCAGAATGATGCGCTAACAAATACTTACCTGACATAGTGGTTCAAATAGCGTGTTTAAATTGCAAGTAGTAAATTATATAACCGTTTCGGGTTTTATAAAATTATTTTAAAGTAACTTATTAAAAAAATTAAATTTACTTTGTTTTTATTGCATTAAAGTAACACATACAGTTTAATTTTTCATTAATACACGGTTATTAATTAAAAATGAACGATTATTCATTTCTCCGTTAATAAACACTGCAATAGTATAAATAATTCCGAAAAATACATACTAAAAATTTTTTAAGCGTCTTGGAAAATTGACATCTGAAGTAACAAGTAGAACGAGATCAGATGCTTGAATTTTACTCAGTTCGTCACAATCGTTTACTTTTCTATGATATCTCAATTTATGTGAACCCGTCTTTTTTAAATTAATGCAAACGATGCAAACACATTTGACGAAACAAAGTTATGTGCTAATACAGAACGCTGTTACAGAGAGTTGGAAATATCGACTGTATACCAAGTTAAAAGGAGAGAATATGAGTGGGGAAAATTCAGAAGACGTGGTTTTATCTTTAGAGCAAGAAGTACAACGAGAACTGTTTTTAACCATAAATGTAATTATAAAAGAAAATAAAAGAAGTACATGTCCTTGCAAGAAAATATTCATGTATAATTGGATTCTAAATGAAGAATTTGAACATCAATTAAAATTCTTTATTTACATTGATAAAGAAATGTTCGAGATTGAAAGAGAAAGGATCCAGGTTTTTATGGCAGTACACGGGGCTGGTCTTAGCTACTGCAGGCCCCTATGCAGCTTATATGCGAAACTGATTGCATGGTCCCCAGCTTGGGTAGGGATAAGGTATTAATAAGAATATTAAGTGAAAATTAAGATAGGTTGGGCCAATGAAAGCTCTGGGCCCACTGTGACCGCATAGGTTGCAGGTGCCTAAGGCCAGCTTTGGATGTACCTACACTACAAGAAGAGGTATTATGTTTTTGTTTTTTTAAAGAGGGGAAATACCCTCTTGATCTATTAAAATATATTTAATATTAAAAATTGGAAAATTGTTTATCCAACATTACAATTTTGCTAAGAATTTAAAAAAAAACAATTACTATCAGTGTATCTAGTTGTGGAAGAAGCTTCTCCAAAATGAAGTTGAAAAAACAATATTTTCGCTCCACAATAAGTGATTTAAGACTACAAAATCTTGCAATATTGTCCATAGAACATGATATTACAAATAATATAAATTTTGATAATATAATAAACGATTTTTCGACTATGAAAGTTAGGCAAATAAGTAAATTTATAAATAATTTTTAAAAAATGTTTACAAACTGATGTATACAATTTCTTTTTTTATTAACAAAAATCATATATTTATAAATGTAAAAAAAAAAGCATATTAATTGTTAATGTTTTTGGGTAAAAATTTTGAATATCTTTTGTCTCATTTGGGGACGGGGGGACCTGTGACCCTATAACTTCCTTGTGGGCTTAAAAACAAATATATTGTATTTTTAAAATGTATACTTATAGGATTATCATCTTATGCGGCCTCTTTTATTACTGCTTACATAAATAGGGCATGCAATGGTAAAATTGTTCCCCATCTTTTACAATGTTTATATTAATTTATAAAAACCATCATATGGTTAACTTAATTAAGAGGCCGTCCGTAAATGACGTCACGTGGTTTCGGCTGATTTTTCACCCCCTGCCCCCTCGTCACACGACGTCACGAAACGAAAACTTAGACCCATTCCTCAATGTGATGTGACAAAGTCCCCCCCCCCTCATACAAGCGGTATCTGTATTTGAAAATGAGCATGTTTAAAATCATTTTTTTTTGGGGGGGGGGGTTTGTTTGGTCATTTAAATGTTTTTAGTTTAAGTAACGCGTGTTACGATGCTAGAGTGAAACCGCGTAAATCGTCATTGAATAAAGTTTGGTATAATCATATATTTCAG
>MUZC01000275.1:594804-605167 GCA_002072015.1 Radix auricularia
GGTATGTGGCTGTTTGGTGGGATCGAAAGAGGATCCAACAAATGGTTTTTCAGGGTTGTTGAGAACCGAGGCAAAGAAGTCCTCCTGGCAATAATTAAAGAATTGGTGCTGCCAGGGACCACAATCATTTCTGATTGCTGGAAGTCTTACGACTGTCTAGAGGACGAAGGGTATCACGACCTGATGGTGAACCATGGCTTCAAGTTCGAACACCCTGAAACCGACGCGCACACCAACACCACAGGGGGCACCTGGAGCTCAATAAAACGGTCTGTGCCCACAAAAACATGCTCTGGGAAGGAGCGGTTCAATTCACATTTTTTTGAATATGTTTGGCGAGAATCGTGTGGCAGTAATGACAAAATGGCTGAATTTTTAAAAGCTGTTAAAAAAGTGTATCCTCCCCCTTGCCGTGATATTGATGCCTGACCGGTGAGTATCCTTTGTTACCTTAATTTACTAAGTTCAGTTCGAAGATACCCTACACGACTAGACTAAAATAATTAGAGGTAACACTAGTCACTAGTCAGTCCAGTAAACTACTGCCTACTGCTTTGACTAGTCACTAGTCAAGCTTTCTGGCTAGTGAAGTCTTATGACTGGTCATAAAAAATATATTATGTAATAAATCAATATTAGGCAAATATGCTTAAAGTTATGACTAATACTAATGACTAATCTTATCTTAGATATACAGACGCTCCTTCTATGCAGAAGATAATTGCGTCCACAGACCATGAGAGATGATCTGTTGGCAAGTGATGCAGCGGTCACAGGCCACGGCTATAGGGGTTCCACGCATTACCCCAGCCGCCTAACTATTGTCTAGTTAGGTACCCATTCAGAGCTGGGTGACTCGGGGACTTTTCAGGCCCCGAGAACAAATCCTCGCTTTCGTGTGGATTCGAACTCGTGACCATCAGTGTGGCAGTCGAGAGCGCTACCTCTCGACCACCACGTCCCATGCTAATGCTTTATTTTATTATTGCAAATTATACTAATACTAAATTTAAATACTAAAACTAACTATTGGAGCTAATATTCAAATTTCATGAACTAGGTTAACCGATTAATGAATCTTACAAGAAAAATTATTTGATTAGGTGTCCATTTTACAATAAATAGTGATAATTGTTAAAAAGTCATAATTTAACATGAGCCTCCCTGGTCCCTAGTGAGCCTAGTCCCTAGATAAAGTGATAGTCCATGCCAATAGTAATAGTAATATATCATTGATTGTTCTTAAAACAAATTCGTAGTTCATATTGCAATCATGGGGTGACTTATTCTTTCTTTTTTTAAAATTAATTTTAAAACAAAATGAAAAAATAATTAAACCACAAAGAGGGTGTTGGTAATAGTAATTGTTGTACTTCTTGAGTCTTAATTCTGAAAAGCAGAGATGTTGATTATATAATAAATATATTTTTTTTAGAATTAATGCTTACTGACTAGACTGTGACTGTGATTAAATATAACCCACAAACCCAGATCTATTAATAATTAATATATTATGTTATTGTTAGTACTGTTAGGCTTAATACATATATATATATGCTATACTTTAAAATACATGGCTGTCCATAAATGATGTCACTGTCACAAAAACTTAGACCCCATCCAATATAATTTTAGTAAATAAGAAAATTAGTTGTAACACTAGTAAAAAAAATTATTCCTACCTGACTACCTGTCTTGTGTTATGAATAGCTGGGGCAATAATTCACTGGCTAATGTTACGACTATCTGTAGCAATACTAAATAATTTTGGTAGCATTATTCCCACATATGTTGTGTGAAAAATCTATCCAAATATTTTTGATTGCTATGACTTTTTGTAGCCATATCTGTAGCCTCTGCCCCCAATTTTTCTGCTTATTCTAAATAACAGAGGCATTGATAAAATTTAGTATATAACACACAAACATTTTTTTACTGTTACAATTTAATCATAACAGACAATAGTAATAAGTAAGCATAGGCTATGTGATGTGCTTACTGTTTCGGCTTAAGTGTTTAAAGTTGTATAAACTAATTTATTCTAGGACTGGTGCTAATTAAAATAATTTGTTTGATTAATTTCGATTAGTTATAATTTTGTAATGCATATATTGTATTATTACTATTATATAGATACGCTTAAATTGCAATTCATTATTTCGCAAAATTGGTTAAGTTGCGTAATTCCACTGCCATTGCTTCCAAATTTTGTGACAAACAGCAAATTAAGAAATATGGAGGACAAACGTTTTTGTTTATGTATGCACGTTTAATTATGTAACGATGTGTCTTGTTCATTGTAACAATACAGTTTATTTTTATTATTGGTTTTGTTTGTTTGTTTTTTTTTTGTTAAGTCCTGGAAAATTTTGGAAATTTAATTAATTTTTTTTTCAATTCATTTTTTCCAGATATTTGTACATATTAAGGTTGCTAAAGTCTGGAGTTATTTTTCCGGTTACTTTTTGAAAGAACAGAAGTTATTCAAGATTAGTGGAAATTAACAGTTAAACATGTTCGGGGTCTTGACAATGGAGAAAGATGATTGTTGTTGTTCATCCATTGAATCAACGAGGACCACTCTAGTCATCCGACATCATCTGTGGTTTGCTGAGACTGGTTTTGCCTATGTGTGTGCAGATGGCTGACGAGACCGATACTGGCACGGAAGGTTCGGGATCAAAAGGGACATGAAATGAGTGGGTTCTCTCCGAGGTTGCCTCTTCTTTTCTGTGTCGTTGATCCTGTTTGCCTCGTATGTCCTGACACCTTTGTGGATGGATTGGCGCCAGGTGGACTGGTCCAATGCAGCTTCCTTCCATGTGTCTGGGTTTAAAGAAAGATGATATAGAACCAAGGTCAGACACAGGTACAGACTTTCATTACATCCTTAAAAAGGAAATATGTGATGATGTTAACCCAATAATAGCTTGGGACGATTTGATCACTAAGAGTGAGGAAGAATATTACTTTAAGAGAGAAATTCATTATGATGTCTAGGACAAAATTCAACTCAAGACAGATGAAGCCTTTGTCAGACACGCATAGAGACTTGCATGAAATCCTTTAAAAAGTAATATGTGATAACATTAACCCAATGAAAGATTGTGACAGTTTGACCACTATGCCTGTGGCAGAGTCTTTCTTTAAAAGAAGCAACAAAAATTAAATACACACTGATGTTGATGAAAAAAATTCAACTCCACACATACTGTTTAATGATGCTGAAAGGACACAAGACAAAAAACCCAATTGATTAACCCATTTTACATGATATTTGTGCAGCTATGTTCGATAACGGGGTCTAATTTCTATAAGAACTCATTCTTGGGATAAACCTCATAAATGTGACATCTATGTTTAAACATTAAATACTGAATTGGATTTAATTGAACACAAAAAAAAACAAGTAAAAGATAAAAATCCTGAATGCTGCATTAAATTTTGTGAAGCTGCATTTGTGACTTGTTCTGATTTATATAAACACACAGAGAATCCTTATGGGTGTGAGATTTCATTAAATAGTTCCCTAATAACTCAACACAAGAGAGGACGTACGGGAGAGAAACCTTGCAAAGGTGACATTTGTTCTTCAGCATTTTCTTCTAGTTCAGATTAAACAAGACATAAAAGAATGTGACATTTGTTCTGCTGCTTTTATAATTTTTTCATAGTTTATACAACACTTAAGAACGCTTACTGGAGGGAAACCTTACAAATGTGACATTTGTTCTGTAGCTTTTATAAATTTTTCATAATTTACACGACACATAAGAACACGTACTGGAGAGAAACCTTTCAAATATAACATTTGTTCAGTTTTATTTTCTTCTAGTTTGTATTTAACTCTACAAATCTTAAAAATGTGACTTTTGTTATGCTGCTTTTTCAGATAGTTGAGGTTTAACTTTACACAAAATAAGAAATACTTCAGAGGGGCCTTACAAATGTGATATTTGTTCTATTGCATCTTCCTCTAATTTTCAATTATCTCAACGCAAAAAAACACATACTAGAGAGAGATCTTACTAATAGTACTAATGTGACATTTGTTGTTCTGCTTTTTTCTGAAGATTAGATTTAACTCGTCACAAAAGAACACATCTTATCTGTTACAGTCGCTCTGTCTATACAGAAGATTATTGTGCCTATGTTTTATCATGATGGAAAGGAACCATTCAAATGTGATGCTTGTGCTGCTGTTTTTTCAAGAGATCAAATTTACCTGCACACAAAATAAACACATGATGGAAAGAACCTTTACAAAGTGACAATTGTTCTCCTGCTTTTTTTCCAAAGATCAAAATTAACAGAACACAAATTAACACATACTTGAGAGAATCCTGAATGTGATATTTGTTCTGCTGCTTTTATGCAAACCTCAAGTTTAACTCAACACTAAAGAAGACGTTAGTTAGTTAGTTATTTCCTCTTGGGCCGGAGACGGCACATAGGGCAGATGTCATAGGTTTCCATTTGTGACGATCTGTTGCTAATTGTATTAAGTCCTGATTATTTCTTAGACCCATGGTTGAGCTTTCTCTTATGTTTGTTCTACGCAGGGTTTCTTATGGTCTTCCTTGTTTTCTCTTGCCTGTTGGTGTCCATGTGGGAGTCTTCTCTCGTCCATTAGAAGAACATGACCGATGTAATTCCGTCCTCTTCTCCTTATAAAATTTGACATATATTCTTGGTTGGTTTCTTTTCTTATTGTTTCATTTGATTTGAAATCACTCAATTGTATATTTAAAAATTTTCGGAGGCATTTGTTTTCGATTGCAACTAATTTTTTTTCCATATATTTAGTGGATTTCCAGCTTTTGCATCCATAGGTTAATACAGGGATTACACAGGAGTTGAAAAGCCTAAGTTTTGTATGCTTGCGAATTGTCCTAGATTTCCAAATATTTGTAAGTTTGTTCTTCTGCTTTTTAATGAAGTTTAATTTGAACCCAACCATAAAAAATGACTGCATCTTCCAATAATTCTTATGTAATCCTTCACAAAAATAACCATTACAAATATGATATTTGTTCTGCTGCTTTTTAAAAAGTTTGAATTAAACTTGACAACAAACAACACTAACAAAAAATAATTGAATATCACATTTAAATCTTCTGTACTTTCTACTATTACTCATTTAACTGAACACAAATGAACTCTGTGCTGAGAAACTTTACACATGCAACAGTTGTTCTGCAGCTCTTTAAAGTTGTTCATATTTATTTGACTAAGAAGACATACTGGAAATATACTTAACAAATGTGACTTTTCTAAGCTGCACTTTCTGCAAACCATAATTTACTACAAGTCAGTACTTACTTGAAAGAAACCCATTAAATGTGTCTTTTGTTGTGCTACACATTTTTAGGTGTGTGACATCATAGTTACGTCTTCATAATAGTGAATACTGATTTTAGAATACATGTATATTATAGTATATTATCTCTAAAGTTTAAATTTGCATATCACATAATAACAAATGTGTGAAGGTTTTTTGTTCAATTCCCACATATAATTAATTTATGGTTTTGCTATTAAATTATTGTAAAACAAAAAAAATTATCTATTTTTCACACAGTCTAAAAGTGGCTTTTCTTTTCAATGCTTTTCACTAGATACATTTAGTTCTCTGTATAATATCAAATTTGTTATTTTAATTTTTAGTACATGAACTGATCAGTTTTTAAAAAATAAAGCAATTTTTTTTTATTGTAAGCAATAATTAAATATTGTCAAGAATGAGCTTATTCCTTGTCAGAAGAGATTTTTGAGAGTGCTGAATTGGAGGATATATTCAATATTATGTATTATCTTATCTTAGATATACAGACGCTCCTTCTATGCAGAAGATAATTGAGTCCACAGACCATGACAGATGATCTGTTGGCAAGTGATGCAGTGGTCACAGGCCACTGCTATGAGGGTTCCACGCATTACCCAGCCGCCTAACTATTGTTAGTTAGCTACCCATTTGGAGCTGGGGGACTCAGGTACTCCTTAGGCAACAGGAACAAATCCTTGCCTTCGCATGGATTTGAACTCGTGACCATCAGTACGCCAGTTGAGCGCGCTTGCCATTCGACCACCGTTTAAGATTAAAATATTATATTATAAGTTTTATTTGCCATTTCCTTTACCATTTAGTTCTTTAGTTAGACAAGTCTTATTTATGTTTAGGTTTCTTTTTGTTACATCAGAGAATTGAGGTGTTACTTTTTATTCTGAAAAATATGTTAAGTTTTTACCTCCCTTTTATTATGGTTTTATTTGCCTTATGAATATATAGGTTGTGATGAAGTTTTCTTTGCTCTGTATGCACCTTTCTTGTTAAATATAAATTCTATTAGATATACCATAATACATTACAACTAAAGATTTGTTTTAAAATCTATGTTCTAAGATAATGATGTATTTGTTATCTTTATTCATTGCTCAGAAATTCTGGCTATATAAAATTATTTTAGATATTAAACAAAATCTAATTCACTAGTGAATATGTATTTAAATACACACTCCAGTTTAAATTTTGCATGATGCAATTTTTAATGCATTAACTCTTTAATATAGTAATTTAGAAACCCTGAAAATTGGTAGCTACAATGAATCTATTGACATAAAGTTTAAAGGTTAAATATGTTGCTTAACAATTAACACTTAATCATCCGAAATTGGTATTTCTCAGTTCTGAGATACATTGCATTATCATGAATGTGCTCTTCATCACAAACTTAATTGCTGTAACCGTAAATTGTAAAGAAAAAGGTTATACAACTTATATTAACAATAAGTAAAGAAAACAACTAAACAAAAAATGCTGCAAGTAGTTTTAATTCAATAGTCATTATCAAATCTCTACTCAAAACTGAGAGACATTTTAACATTAAAATGGGTTGAGCCCTGTTTACATTCCAGCAATTTCCAAAGTATTCCTCATTGAACAATTACATGCTTACTAAGTAATACTGTTTGAGATAGAGTATCAATATATTCTCATTTTCTTTAAAGTATTAACAAAGAGAATTTAACCAATGGTGCTTTAAATTTTTATATATGCCCTACTTTTCTTTCCTTTAATGTTAATGAAGCTCCTCCAGTTTTCTTCTTGAGATTGGTTATGAGCCTTTCTTGACTGTATGCTGTCACCACTGCTTGTTACATCATATCCTTTGGCAATATTAACTGTTTATCAAGGAAAAGGGACTAAATTTTAATACAATCACAAAATGACCATACAATTTAACAGCTTTGTAAAAACGATTTAAAAGATCCATTTGTTTCTCAGGTGATTTCTTTTATTTTTTAAAACTTAAATGTCAAAGCCCATTTAAATTTTTGATGTAAAATCTAATGTATAGTCCTCTCTTACTAAAGACATCAGTACAACTTTTTATTATGTTTATTTAAACAGGATTTTATTTTATTAGATTTTTCCTTTTTTTTTCTTCTTCCATTTCCTATGTTTGATATATAATAATGAAACGGGAAAGCTCTGTAGACTAATAAAAAATTAGAGTGGTGACTGATTTCACACCTAAGTTATAACTATAATAGAAATTTCAGAAGCAAATATGAAACTCCAAAAAATTGAAATTAAAAGATATAATTTAATATAAGCCCGTGGGTTAGAAACAAAAATCACGTAGTACCGTAAAACAAACAGACATTGTAACCATAATTTTTTTAGAAATACTTACAGTAGTTACACTTACATGTGTAAAAAGTAACAAAAATTATGGCATATTAATAATAGTATTCTAAGACTTCAACTAGAATTGTATCAGATCCCGGGGATTCCGAAGGCATCAAGGAATTTTTCGATCTATTGATCTATTTTTCACACTTTATTTTATTTTCAACAAATGGGTTACATTTACAGGATACTTAACATAATAATAATAAATAAATAATATACAATTATAATACAGAAAATTTTTAGTTAATAATTTACTCAATGGAGTCAAGGAGTATGCCTAAAATTATGAATCTTTCCAGTGACAATGAATATGACCAACTTCCACGAAGCTGACCAGTGACCATGAATATGACCACTTTCCTCGAAGCTGACCAGTGCCCATGAATCTTACCAGTAACCATGACTCACTTTTAACATACAATACAAGCCTCTAATTTCAATCTTATTATTTCCCCTCATACTCCACCGCTAACCTGTTGGCCTTGAGGATTCGTCTGATTGCTGACACGGAGATTGCAATTAAAACCGGTTGTTACAGCTGAACATGTTTGTCTTAACACATTCAACCAATCAATGATGTACAGTAATATGCACTATTCTGAACAGTGGCGTAGCTAGAGGGGGGGCGGTGCGCCCCGGGCGGCATTTGTGGGCATGTGAAAATGTCTGAAAACCGCCAATTTTCTTTTGAAGGGGTATAAACCATAGTTCAACAAAAAGAATCTCAATTTTGAGCTTTAATTAACGGATCCGTGCAACATTTGTTTTATTACAAAGTGGTTTTTATAACTAATGCAAAACCGTTTAAAAATTTAATATCGCCCAAAAAAGGTAAAGATTTGTTTGGAAAATTAAAGGGTATACATCTCAGATTGCGCTTTTATAAGAAAACTGCACACAAAAAAAAAAACAACCTAATACAACCCTCAAATAGACATAAAGATAAAAAAAGATTAAAAAAATAAGAAAGTTTCTTATTTCATATGCAAGAACAAACGCATACAAGTTTTCTTTCTTTCCTTCCGGTATACGGCATTATACGGGCGTGAAATGGGTTGCCTGAAGAAACCAGGAAAGCCTCCACTTTATCATCTTTTAAAACTCTAGTAAGAATACAGGACTAAACACAAACCATAGAAATACGTAGGACGCAATAATCTTATGTACAGAAGGAGCGTCTGTAACATATAAGATAAGATAAGATAAGTAGCAATATTAGAGTGCAGCCACACACTAAATACACACTCGAAGTGGCTATTCGGACCTGGGTCCCAATAGCCTACGACTGCTATTGGGACCCGCTAGACTTATTAAACGATAATTTTATAAAGTTCACTTTATAAATATTAAAAGACCAGTGGCGTTCGAGTCTTCCTGGTCTCATGGACAGTGCTGATAATTAAGTCTGAGGTTTGTTTTTCGGATGAGGAACCTTGTTTTTTTTTTTTTATAGTATTTTTGTTTGTTAAATGAATTAATTTTTAATATTTTGTTCATGATTAAGGTTTAGGGATAGGTTTTAGAGTGTGGGTTAAGTTTAGTGATAGTGATAGGTTTTAGGCTTAGGCTTAGGGTGTGGATTAGGTTTAGTGATAGGCTGATAGTAATAGGTTTTAGCGGGTGTAGATTAGGTTTAGTGATAGGTTTTAGGGTGTGGGTTAGGTTTAGTGATATGTTTTAGGGTGTGGGTTAGGTTTAGCGATGAAATTAACAACATAATTTTAATTACTAGCCATACTAATACTATTATATTGTACTACACTGTCACCAGCACTGGCTCGGAATACAATTTTATTTAACAGAACCCGCCCGGGTCCGTATATCAATCATACGCTATACTATACTATACGGACCCAGGTCCGAATAGCCGCAGCCATACACACTTGAATGACAATAAAATAAAATTATTGGAGACATGTAGATCTAATGTTCAATTTCAAAGAAGAAATTTAAGGCATTTTAAAAAGAATATCTGAATATGAGGCGGAGGTGGGAGAAGCTTTATGACGTCATTTTATTATATTTTAAGCAAGTCTAGGTTTTTTCTTTCTTATCTAGGTTTTTGGCATGTTAGGTTTTTCCCAAAATTGTCGCTGGCAGCACTGCTTCCTTTGCTTTTCACCTAACAATGCCTAACATGCCGAAAAACTTACAGAGCTCTGGGTGCACTAACGTCGTAGTTATTTTCATTTAGCGTTAATATTTGGGTAAATATTAGCAAAATGGAGGATATATCTACCGACCGTTTTTGGTATCGTCTAGAGAGTCAGGGTCAGAAAGCTGTGATTGAATGGCTTATGAATGCTGGATTGATTGGTGACCGGTACGAGTGTCCTAACTGTAAAGAAGGTATGAAGTTGTGTGCAACAGGTGATGACAGTTCGGATGGCTTTACGTGGAGATGTCGCAAAAGAAGCCATGGCCATGGTGGCATTAAGCGTAGCATAAGAAAGGGGTCCTGGTTTAGTGAAAGTCATTTAAAGTTGACAGACATTCTTCTACTGACAAATTATTGGATTAGGAAAATGCCTTTTAAAGGCATTGAGACGTGGTAAAACTGTGACGGACTGGACAAGCTTTTGTCGTGAGGTCTGTGTGAGAGCGTGTGTTTTGGCGAGCGAACCGTTTACCGCATAATTGCTTAGTATTTTGATGCTATTTTTACCG
>MUZC01000084.1:0-11196 GCA_002072015.1 Radix auricularia
CAAACAGTGAATGTGTTGTTGATAGAAGTTATAACAAACAGTGAATGTGTTGTTGATAGAAGTTATAACAAACAGTGAGATATGTAGACCAAACGTTGATGAGTAGATAAGTAGACCAAACGTTGGTGAGTAGATATGTACACCAAAAGTTGGTGAGTAGGTATGTAGACCAAACGTTGGTGAGTAGATATGTACACCAAATATTATTGACAAGATAAGTTCATGAAATGACTAAGATCATGGAAACACATTGCACAATGTCTAGAAATTACAACTCTTCACTTGTGAAACGAGTTTTTAGAGGCTGTAGCGTGTGATAGTAACTAAAACTCTTTACTAGTAAGAAGGTTTTAGAGGCTCAGCTTGTGAATAAGCGAGAACCGACCAGTAAAAACTTATCATGCTTTAGACAAAGTTTAATTAAGTTGAGAAGCCACACCTTGAGACAAAAACGATTAAATTGTAGTTAAAATGATTTAACTCCTATACCTACGATTTTGTCTACCTGGTTTATATTATGTTCATCCTCTCAACTCTCCCCCCCCCCCACCCCCACAAACAATTTTTGGAATGTAATTAACACTTGAAAAATCCAGCATGGAACACTGGAAAGAGTCAACATTGAATACATGACCAATTGACATTGAACACGTGACAAATGCAACATTAAGCAAGTGACAACATTGCAATCATGCCGAGTCTTGTTACACACAGAGCCAGAAAATTGCTTCGTTAAAATGACAAAATGAAATCATGTTGACATTAATCAATATACTGACGTCGTGTTATTGAAATACCAGCAACAATTCAGCATCGCGGAAATCGTAACCTTCATTTTGTAACAGCATCTCCAATCTCCATGACTAAGTAAACGTTAAAAAACAACCTGATACAAAATTATTGGTTTGATAATTTTTTCTTATTACAATTTTTAGTCATCTTAGTTTTTTTTTTTATCTATATGAAATCCCATGGTTTTTTTTTTAAATTCTAAATTCTATTTGAAACGCTTGATTCATAAAAACGTTTACAATTATTTGTTCTTTTGAAATCAACACCGAGCAAATTTCAGACTTCCGTGATATCAAAATACGCCAACCCGCAGTGGCCATCGATCAGAAACCAAACGTATGTAGTAGCCGTTCAGAGCTTCAACATGTAAACGTGTGTTTGGCTCCCGTCTTTGTAGATGATATCTTTGAGTCCACTCCGCCTCCCCTCGTGTTGAACCAGAAAGGACCACATTCGGTACTAGTGCTAAGAAATAAAACACGCTATTAGCATCATGCCAATGAACCAACCAGAGGCGGCTGGGTAGCGAGGTCATTAGTGCGATCTCCTCACAAGCTGAGGGACGTGGGAGAGACCATCACTAAAAAGTCCTTCGCTGACCAGGAGAGGAGATGGGCGCCGCCAAGGTCTACCAAGCCCCGAGAAAGCTCTAATGGAAACATTAGAACCTTCTACGACCACAAGGTTATGGGACACACAAAAAATGAACCAAAACCATAAAAGTAATTATACTTTTAACTTGGGGTGTAACGGATTTGCTCTCCGGCTCCGGCCGGCCGGTAGATTAAATAAATAATCTAGTATTATATATATATATATATATATATTTATATATACATAACCTTATTTTTTAACAAAATATATGGAGAAAAGTTATAAGCTAATTAGCGGGTCATAGGTGATTTCTGCATGTGCATGGAATTGAATAGTATGTTGTTATTGTAGATCATCATGGTCCTTTTCTAAATACTACAAGATTCGACTTCTCCACCGAAGGGTATATAATATGATTAAACATATGGACTTACCCCATTTATTTTTGTGAATGTTTTAATAAATAGTTTTACAAATTTTCTTTTCAATAACATATTTTAATGTACGCGCTTTCGCCTAATAATTTTTTTAAAGACCGTTTACTCTTGCTTACCTAACAAAGAGCACAAAGACAATGATTGTAGTACAAAGTAAACAATCATAATAACCGATTTAGCTTGTAGCTTTAAAAGATTTTTTTTTACAAATCCGGCTCCGACTCCTGCCGGATTTCACTTCGGATACCCGGCCGAATCCAGTTCTGCTCAGATTTTAAAGGATTTGAAATTAGACTTTTTAAAAATCCGGTACGCCCCTAATTTTAACTGAAAATGTTGTAGATAAAACATAGCCGGTTAATATCATGTGACAGATCAAGGAGACCACTCTTGTCCTCTGTGACGTCAGCAATAGATAGAATGTGATATTTTTAAACATTAAAATAATCTGCGTGTGGTCATTGTAGAACCAGATTAAGTATATTTGACCTACCTTTGAAAATATTGATTGCTCATGCCGCATACTAGCAGAGTACTAGTGGACAAGAACACAGAGAATGTCTGACAACACGGTACTTGTAACTTAAATGGATTACATATCCTGACTTTACATCACACATATGACATCTACTGACATTACATCAATACACGTGCCGTCTACCGGCATTGTAGTACACATATGTCATTTACTGACAATAAATCACACGTATGTCATCTACTGTCACAGACATCAAACATGTGTCATTTACAAATATGACATCACATATAAATATTGCATTTACCTTTTTCAATTCAGAAATGTTTATCCAGTGTTTACTGCCACAGGGCACTGTGTTTACTGCCAGAGGGCACTGTGTTTACTGCCAGAGGGCACTGTGTTTACTGCCACAGGGCACCGTGTTTACTGCCACAGGGCACTGTGTTAACTGCCACAGGGGACTGTGTTTACTGCCACAGGGCTCCGTGTTTACTGCCACAGGGCACCGTGTTTACTGCCACAGGGCACTGTGTTTCCGGGAGCCAGTTGCTGGAAACCAGAAACGAATCAGAAATTCCAAGCGGATGACGTCACTTTGTCCTTATGTAATCCATCCGTATGACGTCAAAATCACGTGCTACAATGCTTCCCAGCATTTTAATTTTAATGAAATCCTAATCTCGAGCCAGCTGAAAGGTATGCCATTTCCTGAGACCATTTTAACACGATTTTTAAAGTTTGTTTGTGATTAAAAATAACGCTTATCCAATTGTTAATTGTATTGGTTTATCTAACATTGGGTGAGTCGGATAACATTGGTCAATCCTCAGGGTTTGAAAACTACAGCACAAGAAGCAAAGGAATAAAACAGATTCTTATCAAACGGTTTTAGGTACTTTGAATATATATCTCTGAACTGGTCTGTCAGGGTGTAAGTCTGGTCAGTCTGGTCATTGTGGTCATATTGTTATTGGGGTTAATCTGGTCAGTCTGGTCACTTTCGTCGGTCTGGTCATTGTGGTCACTTTGTTCATTGTGGTCAGTCAGGTTATTGTGGTCATCCTTCTATTTGGGTTAGTCGGGACAGACTGGTCAATGTCAGTCTTTTCACTTTCACAGTCTAGCCATTGTGGTCAGTTTGGTCATTACGGTCAGCCTGTCATCGTGATTAATCTTGTCAACTTGTCATTCTGGTCACTGTAGTAATATCACTTCTCTCTATCATTAATTGTTGATGTTGTACTTGTACTCATACTGGTGGCTCACTTCTCTCTATCATTAGATGTGGATGATGTTGTTCTTGTACTTTTTCAAACATAATTCTTGGAAATGTATTCCATTGCCTATTGTCCATGACATTTAGTGTGTAAACGTTATTTCTTTCAAATTTTCGGGCTAAACCCAAATCACAAGAAACGTAAGAGTTTAAAACTTTGTCGGGTGTTTATTTGTGGAGCAAGCATTTCTGACAACAGCCCTAAGCCCTAAACCTTAACCATCTCTCAGAGATTAATTTTAAACAGACGTCCAGAGTTCACCTCTGCCATAGATGTTATGACGAACAGCTTGTCCCCCCCCTCCCATTCCCACTTCAAACAACAATTCGAATGCATCGATATGTTCCACCGACTGGTTGAAACTTAATTGTTTAGCCATGGCCTGCAGCGGAGGTCCTTGACCTTGCCTATGGTCCTGGTACATGCAACTAAGACCTCACGTCTCGCCATTCTAACAAATTGCAATCAATTATCTGGTGCACGGCCCGACGAGAAGTAACACAGATCTGGCGTCAGGAACAACAGTGTACAGCACAACGAGAGGTAACACAGATCTGGCGTCAGCAACAACAGTGTACAGCACAACGAGAGGTAACACAGATCTGGCGTTAGCAACAACAGTGTACGGCACAAAGAGAGGTAACACAGATCTGGCGTCAGCAACAAGTGTACGGCACAAAGAGAGGTAACAGAGATATGGCGTCAGGAACAATAGTGCACGGCCGACGAGAGGTAACAGAGATATGGCGTCAGGAACAATAGTGTACGGCACAACGAGAGGTAACACAGATCTGGCGTCAGCAACAACAGTGTACAGCACAACGAGAGGTAACACAGATCTGGCGTCAGCAACAACAGTGTACAGCACAACGAGAGGTAACACAGATCTGGCGTCAGGAACAAGTGTACGGCACAAAGAGAGGTAACACAGATCTGGCGTCAGCAACAAGTGTACGGCACAAAGAGAGGTAACACAGATCTGGCGTCAGCAACAACAGTGTACCAGTCTCTATGTGGTACTCAACGGGTGTGCTGCTAGTAAATAACAGAGAAGTGATATGTGACATGAAATGGTAGATGTGACTATGGAGTAAAAGATGTGATGTGGAGTAAAAGATGTGATATGGAGTAAAAGATGTGATATGGAGTAATAGATGTGATATGGAGTAAAATATGTGACATTGAGTGGTGGATGTGACATGGAGTGGTAGATGTGAAATGGAGTGGTAGATGTAACATGGAATGGTAGATTTGACATGGAGTGGTAGATGTGACATGGAGTGGTAGATGTGACATGGAGTGGTAGATGTGACATGGCGTGGTAGATGTGACATGGAGTGGTAGATTTAACATGGAATGGTAGATGTGACATGGAGTGGTAGATGTGACATGGAGTGGTAGATGTGACATGGAGTGGTAGATGTTACATTGAGTGGTAGATGTGACATGGAGTGATAGATGTAACATGGAGTAGTATATGTTACATTGAGTGGTAGATGTGACATTGAGTGGTAGATGTGACATGGAGTGGTAGATGTGACATGGAGTGGTAGATGTGACATGGAGTGGTAGATGTGACATGGAGTGGTAGATGTGACATGGAGTAGTAGATGTGGTAAAAATGTTAACTATAAAATAATACCATAAACATCATACACAGGCTGGCTATCTTTACTCAGATAAATCAAAGTAATATCAGATTATATCAAGGTTTTTATTGGTAATAAATTATGGGTTTCCTATTATATTACAAATTTTCTCCACACATGAAAATTCGCCAATGGTTCGAGGACAATAATTGTCCTCTGTACCAAAACTGATGAGTCGACATACAACGGCCTAGAATTGGTTCAATAGTTATCTTCAAAGGATCGGATTAGAGGAGCTATAATGAGTATACATGTACAGTGTTTTTGTAGCCTCGTGTGTTGACATTAATAGTCGCATTAATATTAATATAAACATGACTTTTTAAGTAATGGTCATTTTTAAAATCCTGCTATTCCACAGTGGATACACGAGTCATGACATAAAGCGTAAATATGGAAGTGCTAGCGGTGAGAGTGTCAGAAATAAAAAGAGAGTAAGAGAGACAGAGAAAGAAAGGGATACAGCCAGACAAAGAGAGAGAAGAGATAAAGTTATGAGGCTCAAAAAAATAGACAGGTTGATGCAGGGCCGGATTAAGACTGCACGGGGCCCCGGGCTGCAATTGAACGGGGGCCCTATCGATCCAGCGTCCCTTAAAATGATTGTTAACAGCTAATATATGACTGTAACTAAATATTAATTATGAAAAAAAAAACGAACACGAAGAAATAACTGTCTGAAGTGTTTGCGGTATGTTACAATTGAGTGGAAAAGAAAAAATTAATTTTCAACTGCTTGAAATCGAACCTGACACCGGTTGCATCACGTGCCTGTGCTCTCTCCACAAGGCCAGCGGAGCTTGACTCAAATGTGAAATTTTAAAAATATAAACTATATTTCATACTATGATCTCTAAGTGACCAATTAAATCAAGTTTTTTTCGATTATTAAGACTGAGTCGCGATCAGTTGTATGGACAATATTTATAAATTTATTTAATTTATTATATTTTCAAGGGTTCGTGCAAACATTTGTACACTTTTATTATAAAAAAATTGGGGGGCCTCAAACCATCGGGGCCCCTGGCTTTAGCCCGCTCAGCCCCCCCCCCTTAATCCGCCATAATTAGGGTTGATGCCATTCAGGGGTGGGATAAGATTGACTCCCACTATTCCAAGAAAAAAAAAAAGATTCAGCAGTTGGGAAGGGGTTTGGACAAAAAATTGCCATTCAAACGAGGAGGGGGGCTCTCTGTTCTTCTCCCCCCCCCCTCTACCACTTTTAAGCGCCCCAAAACGTAAGAATGAAAGCAAATAACATACCAAAGTGTGAGAATCAGTGAGAAGCGAAACAGCATTCGTGGAAATATGGCTGGCAATAGTGGGGGAGGGGGGCAACAAATAGTTAACTATTCAGAATCTAGACTTTATATTAATTCGTGAGCTGTCCATTACCTCAGTACTTTAACTTGTGACTGGCGCCATCTTAAGTCTGCGCCGCTTATTGGTTAAACGTGCTAGTGGCTTATTGTACGAGGGAAGAGTCAAGACATACAACTTTGTAATTGTCTGTGTATTTTAAGAGTCAAGGCATACAACTTTCTAAATGTCTGTGTATTTTAAGAGTCAAGAGTCAAGGCATACAACTTTCTAAATGTCTGTGTATTTTAAGAGTCAAGGCATACAACTTTCTAAATGTCTGTGTATTTTAAGAGTCCAGGCATACAACTTTCTAAATGTCTGTGTATTTTAAGAGTCAAGGCATACAACTTTCTAAATGTCTGTGTATTTTAAGAGTCAAGAGTCAAGGCATACAACTTTCTAAATGTCTGTGTATTTTAAGAGTGAAGAGTCAAGGCATACAACTTTCTATATGTCTGTGTATTTTAAGAGTGAAGAGTCAAGGCATACAACTTTCTAAATGTCTGTGTATTTTAAGAGCCAAGAGTCAAGACATACAACTTTCTAAATGTCTGTGTATTTTAAGAGTCAAGGCATACAACTTTCTAAATGTCTGTGTATTTTAAGAGTCAAGGCATACAACTTTCTAAATGTCTGTGTATTTTAAGAGTCAAGAGTCAAGGCATACAACTTTCTAAATGCCTGTGTATTTTAAGAGTCAAGGCATACAACTTTCTAAATGTCTGTGTATTGTAAGAGTGAAGAGTCAAGGCATACAACTTTCTAAATGTCTGTGTATTGTAAGAGTGAAGAGTCAAGGCATACAACTTTCTAAATGTATGTGTATTGTAAGAGTGAAGAGTCAAGACATACAACTTTCTAAATGTCTGTGTATTGTAAGAGTGAAGAGTCAAGACATACAACTTTCTAAATGTCTGTGTATTGTAAGAGTCAAGAGTCAAGGCATACAACTTTCTAAATGTCTGTGTATTGTAAGAGTAAGAGTGAAGAGACAAGGCATACAACTTTCTAAATGTCTCTGTATTGTAAGAGTGAAGAGTCAAGGCATACAACTTTCTAAATGTCTGTGTATTGTAAGAGTGAAGAGACAAGGCATACAACTTTCTAAATGTCTGTGTATTGTAAGAGTGAAGAGACAAGGCATACAACTTTCTAAATGTCTGTGTATTGTTAGAGTGAAGAGACAAGACATAAAACTTTCTAAATGTCTGTTTATTGTTAGAGTGAAGAGACAAGGCATACAACTTTCTTTATGTCTGTGTATTGTACGAGTGAAGAGTCAAGACATACAACTTTCTAAATGTCTGTGTAGTGTAGAGTGAAGAGTCAAGGCATACAACTATCTAAATGTCTGTTTATTGTAAGAGTGAAGAGATAAGACATACACCTTTTTAAATGTCTGTGTATTGTAAGAGTGAAGAGTCAAGGCATACAACTTTCTAAATGTCTGTGTATTTTAAGAGTCAAGAGTCAAGGCATACAACTTTCTAAATGTCTGTGTATTGTAAGAGTGAAGAGACAAGGCATACAACTATCTAAATGTCTGTTTATTGTAAGAGTGAAGAGTCAAGACATACAACTTTCTAAATGTCTGTGTATTGTACGAGTGAAGAGTCAAGGCATACAACTTTCTAAATGTCTGTGTATTGTAAGAGTGAAGAGACAAGGCATACAACTTTCTAAATGTCTGTGTATTGTAAGAGTGAAGAGATAAGGCATACAACTTTCTAAATGTCTGTGTATTGTAAGAGACCGCCGTCAAATTGTTTGATGAAAGGTTAATAACATGGTAGAGAGGGTTTAAAAACATTATTTCTTCTTTGTTTCTAACTAGATCAAGCACACAGTACCCGGCGTTTTATTCAGAAGGATGAGTAGCAGAAGAAATTGTCTTTTTGTTCAAGTTGTTGATTGGCGTATTGGTGCCATCAGTTACATGTGAACTGCATGCCTCAAAATCCTCCGGGCATAATATGTTATCTTTTATCAAAATACAACAAAATGTTAAACTTCGCTGATCAAATTTTTTTATATTTCATTTAGCTTGGTAATGAAATAATTATTTTTTAAAAAATAAAACGGTAGAAGATCTGATAGTAATATGAGGCATGAACCTTTACTAATCACAAGTGAAACGTCGTTCAACTTCACCAAACATCAAAACATAACAACAGATACAGAACAAAGTACAAATCATAGTAAAAGATCTTACGGAAACAGGAAGACATCCTACTTCTCTAACGGAAAATGATTCTGAAGTCTAAAAGCAACAGTTCTAAATGCATTAAGGCTAATTGAAACATGTGGTAGGGGGGCAAAAGAGTCCCACGAGAAGACAATGTTGTATGGCACTGCTCAGCAGATGAAGCAGGTTGCCCAAGTATTAGCCAAGGCCTTAAGACATTAGATCTCAGGTCATAAGAATATGTGTTTAGTTTAGTAGGTGCAGCGGCAATGTCTTACTACAATAGAGCAGACGGGGAAAAATTAACATTATAACAAATTGATGATCTTGCAGAAAATGGTCTAATGGCAACAGGTCTAACAGTAATAGGTCTAACGGCAATAGGTCTAGCAGCAACAGCTCTAACAGCAGCAGTTATAACGGCAACAGGTCTAACAACAATAGGTCTAACGGCAATAGATCTAACGGCAACAGGTCTAACACCAATAGGTCTAACGGCAACAGGTCTAACAGTAACAGGTCTATCGTCAAGAGGTCTAACGGTAACAGGTCTAACGGCAACAGGTCTAACGGCAACAGGTCTAACGGCAACAGGTCTAACGGCAGCAGGTCTAACGGCAACAGGTCTAACGGCAGCAGGTCTAACAGCAATAGGTCAAACGGCAACAGGTCTAACGGCAGCAGGTCTATCGGCAACAGGTCTAACAGCAATAGGTCTAACGGCAACAGGTCTAACAGCAATAGGTCTAACGGCAAAGGGTCTAACGGCAACAGGTCTATCTATCGTCAAGAGGTCTAACGGCAACAGGTCTGTCTATCCATCGTCAACATGTCTAACGGCAACAGGTCTAGCACGTGTCCAGGCACTGTAAACACTTATAAATCCGAATTGCAGTATCAACACGCACCTTGGACATGCTCCGTGACCAAATCACTTCTCACATTGAACCCGCTCGCCAACTATCCGACTTTCACCATTTTTTGGACCTGAATCAGCTCTTGCTCTTTTTTTTTTTAAATAATATTTTTTCAATCCCAAGTCGTCTGCTGTCGAGGTTTCCTTCCCAACGACGGGCGAGCGCGTCCCCCGAACTGCGGCGTGCGGGAAGGTGGATGAATTTGTCGTGCGGTCGCTGTGGTCTTGTCGCGCGTGCGTGAGTGAACGACAGTTGGGTGGGACGGGGGGGTTAAGGGTGAGGAGAAACGGGGGACAGGCGGCTGGGCCGTGGTGGCCGTAGTGTAATGAGACTCTGATTGTCGCCGTAGGCGTAGTTAGCTCAATCTTGGCAAGTGTTGGCCCGCGAGCGGTGTGTTCCTTTTAGCGGGGCTGCTGCTTATGTTGAGGCTAACAAGGGTTGGAAAGGCTTAAACTATCTACGTCAATGTTAAAGAGTTAGTAAGCCCGGGATGTATTGAAGTACTATCTCTATCAGTTGCTTCAAGGAAGCGGGGGTGGGAAGGGGGAGAGCGAGATTCGTACACACACGGTCGACATGTTTATAAGATTTATTTTGGCACCATTGCTAGATTAAAATATGTCATGATGTCATAAACGGCTCCTGATAAAGACGACAGATATATTTATGATTCAGATGAATGTAATGCAGACATTACAGAATTTCTGTGATTTAGATAGTATTACGTCGTTGTCTGGGTAGTTGTAATACCCTAAAGGACAGGCTAACTCAAAGTAAATCCAACACCATCATAAAGATCATAAATTTAATTACATTAAAATTAAATACAAAGTCCTCCTACACACAACAGCAGCAAATCTCTAACTCACTCTCAACTGCCCTCCGACGCTACGTCACCTTCACTATCTTACGTCATCATGTTCATTACAGTGCGCATCGCGCAAAAGACAAGTTTAAACATTTATATATAGGAAAAACCCAATTACCCTGTAATGTTTCCCTGACCGCTAGATAGATGCAATTCTGACATTTTAGAATTGACTAAGATTCGGATAATTAGATACTATGCAGGCATTTTAGAGTATCTATGATTAGAGAACTAGATTATTATGTTTCAGATAAATAGATACAATGCAGACATGCTAGAAATGTATATGTAGATCTAGATTCTAGATAAAGAGATTGAATGAAAATCTTTTACTTGAGTTATCCACACAATGAGCCAACAGTTGGAGGAGTCCAAGTGTGTGGGACAACAAGAGGCTTGTAGCAACATCAGGAGTCCAAGTGTGTGGGACAAAAAGAGGCTTGTAACAACATCAGGGGTCCAAGTGTGTGGGACAACAAGAGGCTTGTAACAACATCAGGAGTCCAAGTGTGTGGGACAACAAGAGGCTTGTAACAACATCAGGGGTCCAAGTGTGTGGGACAACAAGAGGCTTGTAACAACATGAATAGTCCAAGTGTGTGGGACAACAAGAGGCTATTCCAAGAAAAAAAAAAAG
>MUZC01000084.1:11488-24061 GCA_002072015.1 Radix auricularia
GAGGAGTCCAAGTGTGTGGGACAACAAGAGGCTTGTAACAACATGAGGAGTCCAAGTGTGTGGGACAACAAGAGGCTTGTAACAACATGAATAGTCCAAGTGTGTGGGACAACAAGAGGCTTGTAACAACATGAGGAGTCCAAGTGTGTGGGACAACAAGAGGCCTGTAACAACATAAATACAGAGAAAAAGGGGGAGTAGTCTAACTGCGACACTTTAACATCAAGAAACCCGAGGAGCAAATGCTAAAAGGTCAAATAAAAATAGTAGAATTTAGAAAATAGTTGCGCGTACATGTTAGAGTAAAGGTTTTTATGAGGGCAGGGGGCGGGGAGGGGAGAAGGGGATCCCCTAATTTTAAAAACTTCATTCAAATAAATTCAATCGATTATTTTATCAAGAGTTGATGTCATTTTTTTATTTTGGTAATCAATAATCAATTTAGAGTCATTTAACAACACTTGTAATTTTCCCGGTCAACGTGAGAGCTATGCCTAACAGAAGTAGTGGACAATGGCTAAGAGACTGCCTTGGAATAACTAAGATCAACAGAAGGAACCGGGTCACGTAATTTGAGTTTCCTATCCTCGATACCACCCTCTCTCCCGCCCCCCCCCCTTGACAAAAAGCAAATGATATAAAACTAAAAGTGTGAGATTGACACTGACCACATGGCCCTGGTCATCTCAGCCTCCCTGGCATCCCTTGCTGGATTTAGATCTTGGTCAGAAATAACAAGAAACAAAACGAGGTCAAGGATTTGGTCCAGTCTAGTGTATCTATATATATTGTAGAGAACCTGGCTGTTCTCGTGGTTAGTGTCTCTGGTTCTTTCACTCTAATCTTCACACAGTACACACTCTGGGTTACTTATCATTCAAACACCAACTCAAAGACGGATGTACAACTAAATTCTGTTTAATTACTTGCTTCGTTAATTATGGTTACTCTAACACTTGTCCCTATCTCAGTGTGTCTCCCTATCTGACTGTGTTCCTATCTTCCGTCCCTATTACTATCTCCGTCTCCCGTGTGTGTGTGTGTTCCTGCCTGTGTGAGTGTGTCCGTGAATCTGTGTGAGTCTGTCCGTGTTCTCACCAGTGCGTCCCCTCTAATACCCGTCAGTCTCCGCCCCCTAATTCCGAAAGTCAGCTGTCAATCATCTTGTACCACCCCTAGGTAAGACGGGGTGGGTTTGGTTTGATGTAACCAATCTCTGGTCACTAATCTCTATTCCCTCGTCCGCTGCTTCGACCCGTTCCGAATTGTCGGCGTCCTTTCATCTACCAGTTATGGTCGAGTCCCTTGGACTGTCTCCCGTGTCTAACACCAGAGCTAGACTTATGGTAAGCCTGCTCAGTTCTCGTCTTCAAAGGATCGTTCACGGCTTCCATGCTCTTTGATTCTCAATTCAAGCAAGATAACATCTGAACGTCACATTTCGCACTTCAGGTCCTCTGTCACGCTCAGAGCTTCCACAATATAATTCACCTCATGGTTCAACCATGCCGGACACCAAACAAGGTGCCTAACCCCACCGACCAATCAGCTGCCATAAAAAGGTAGTGCACAGGGTGTGGGTCATCGAGACCAACGATGCCAATTACTTTGTTCTTTCAGAACAACAGAATAGCATGTATTTCGTAGTGTAGGGCTATTACATTCGCCTAACATTAGGAAGGTACATTACCACAACATCTACTACAACATTAGGTAGGTACATTACTTGTTTAATTTTTAAAAATGTTTGTGTTTGTTCCTGTTCATTTCCCACTTTCTTTTCGAACATGACTTCGCAACACGGCTGTTTATTCGCGTTGTTCTGATTTCTTCATAATGTAGTTTTTGTCTGTTCTCCCCCCCCCCTCTTAATTTCTTTTCACTATTTATGAGCAAGTCTTGGGCGTATGCTACGCCGCGGGCCGCATCTAATGTACTATATTATTTATATTCTTGTAGTTTGGTACTTTTGGAATTCTTCATAAACAGACAACAAGTGAAGACATTTGTAAGAAGCTATACACATTTTCTTATGTTTTTTTTTTCAATAACAGCCACAGATTCCAATCCCTAACTTGTATATTCACACTACTATTATCGAAATATCCCAAAACTAAACTCATTTAACCACACAACTGTCGACATATCCTGAACCCTAACTTGTCTTACCATGATACAACCCATGTGTACGATCCAATCCACAAATCCATTTATATCACCAATTTATCAAATTTTGTCCAACAATTCAGAAAATTCAAATTATTATTTTAAAATTCTCTTTCAGGAAATGTTAATTTCTGAAACATGCGGAATATATGTCACACTGTTTAAAAGAAAATTGAAATAGTTTGTTTCTTTTTTCATTAAAGTCGGTATTCCTAAAGCAGCGGATTTCGGGCCCACCATAAATAACGTCACGCACCTGGTGGGGTGCCCCACACATTTGTGACGATGTGTGACGAGAGTGAAAGGGGCTATTAGAGAAATCAACACCCGCAACTTTAAATAAAAGCTCCACTAATTTTTTTTTTCTTACAATTTATTTTATGACGTTTAACATGGCTTTACGCGTGTTACGATATATTTTAGAGTGTAACCTTAAACTAAATAAAAACTTTTATATTTTGACAAAACAGTGATTTGAAACGTGCTTTTTTCAAATAGAAAATATAGCTTTTATGGGGGTGGGATTACCTTTGTGACGTCATATTGGAGGGGGGGTCTAAGTTTTTGTCAAGATGTGTGACGATGGGGGGAGGGAGAGTGAAAAATCATCGAAAATTGCGTGACCTCCTTTATGGACGGCCCCTTTGCCGATCCAAGATTCTTCAAAGAAGTCCTGATACAGGTCGAATCTTTAGGTCAATAACCATTACCGGCTCAATATTTGGCTTTCTGGCAGTTCATCTTTTTCGGCCATGTTTTCTCTGCCAATCTCTGACTCAGTTTTGCTTTTTGTCCTATTGACCTAAGACTAATCAGAGAATCGAACTAAGGGACCTAACCCTGTCATCATGTGCTCCATGTTTACAGTTGATCTCAGTAGGCTAAGAATAGAAGCGGAGATTCGATTATTCGTCGAGTCTTCTTGACTCCAAGAAACGATACTTTTCTCAATGGTGTCTCGATGTGGTTACTTTGGCAGTTGTATCTCTGGTAGTTTATGTCGTTGTAGTTGTTGTAGTAGATGCTGTGGTATTTGTTGGGATTGTTTTGATACTAAATTCACATTCGTCCACACGTCAAAATGTTCTTCACCTAATAATTCCTTTTTTTCTCAATGAATATTTGTTTACAATTGCCATAGGTCTGGTCATATATAGAACTCAGTGGGAGTTAGTTTCTTTTTAATTTTCTTTTATGTTTCTGTTTAAATGTTTATTTTATTGCTTTTTTTTTCAAATTAGTTTGATGTTTGTTTCATAGGCCACTTCATAATATGTTGGAAATCAATTAATAGAAATGTTGGGGCTATAATATATATAGATATATCTTTTTAAAGACAAAATTCATTAAAAATTTAATAAATGATATGAGTCAATAATTAAATTATATTGAGAAGGAAGTATTTTGTCAGCTATTTGTTTATTCTTCGTTAATTTAATATAAGGTCCGTCCTTAAAGTACGTCTCGCTCTTGGGGTGGGGGGGATGTAAGAAAGTTTGACAGTTTGTGACAGGCGTGAGGAATCCGGCCATGTGTGACGTCACAGTGTTTTATATTAAATTTGAATTATTTTTTTAATTAAAAGAATTATTTTTGCTCGAAAGTGTTACGTACTTTGGGGAGGGGGGTGGTCCCAGATNTATATATATATATATATATAATTTAGTTGATTATACAGGCTCCAAAGTAGTCTCCATTACACCCAAGAGTTCCCTTGTTCGCCGACCCCTGATCTATATTATGGTATAAGTGGATCAAGTTCTGGTTAAAAGTCCACCAAGAGACGTGGGATACAGAACATGTGTCACAGCCTCGTGTGTAGCGCAATGTTATTTGACGTCATATCCTGTTCTCTGTTCCAGTGGGCAGCCAGCCAATCAACAGATGATAGAATTTCAAAGGCTGATATAATATACATATAGTCATCAAGTGAAAGCCAAGGTTATTATCAGTGGCGTAGCTTGCGTTATTTTATTGCCTTATTATTGGGAGATATTCCCATTATTATTTCCTAAACACCTCTACAACTGTTTGAAAATCCAGCCGTTAAAAATATATGGGAAAGTATCAATCTCTCTCTCTCACACACACACCATAGTTCCTACGTCCATTGATGCTCCGACTTTATTAATCTGGGTCAGTCTTATCTATTCAATCATCAGCTTGCAAATAATACATTCAGGTTTCTTGCATCCCGGGCGATTCCATAACACACAGAAACGTGACAAAAGAATCTCGTCTACCAGTGCTCAGATATTTAAAAATCTCTAGGACTAGTATTTAGAAACGGCTTGCAGTAAATACGAGGTTACATACTTTATAGTTAAGGTTTCCAAACTACGGCCCGCGGGCCAAATGAGGCCCGCGAGACCGCCTCATCCGGCCCCTGGAGACCTTTTAATCTTTAAAAAATAATAATAATAATAATAAAACAATAATAATAACAATAATAAAATTATAATTTTTTTTACCTGTATTTTACCACAAAAGTTAGTAGGGTTAGTAGCCGGCCCCCAAACTGCTATTTGACACTTAATGCGACCCGTCGGCAGAAAAGTTTGGAGACCTTTGATCTAGATGTAGGTCCAATTAATGTATACAACAGTGTTATTTTGTCATGATATGTCTTTGTTTTTGTTAGTATAAATGAAGCCAAATGACAAACTGGTTACTTTTGTCGTGGTTGCTTGTTACTGTTTAATTTGTTAGTGGTTAATTCATTCAACGGTACTGAGCTCGATTAATAGAAAACCAGTTTTAAAAATACGTTTAAACAAAATCGCAAGTTACCACCTGCAGAAAAAAATACGAGAGGAGTTTTTGAGTTCTTACCAACCAGGAATTTGGGTTTTAATATTTTCAAATTCAACTCATAACAAGGAAAAGTCTCACAAAAAAATTTACGAGGAAACATTCAAGCTGCTGGGTCCCGTGACCTGACTTGACTGAGCGTTACGTCATTGTTAACATTTTGTTTGAATGTTAAGTTTACTGTAGTTTTAGTTTATTAGTGTGGCGAATGCATTTACAGCAGGCATAAAAGTTTGTAGATTGCAATAGTATGTTTTTGGAAGTATGCTGTTAGCTACTGTGTGAAATGAGGTGTGTGGATGGTGGCTAGGTTGCATACTAAAGGGTTATGACCGTGAAAATTATACGGCGTTTAGAGCGAGTACCCACGCAGCTTTTTTCAACAATATTGACAGCCCTAGTTATGATTAGGTATGTGCCGGATTTCAGCTCCGGCAAATCCGGAAACCGACCATTTTTACAAATCTGGCTCTGGCTTTGACTCCGGCAGAATTTCACTTCATAAATCTGGCAAAATCCGGCTTGCCATATAGCCATAATATATATATATATAATGGCTCCGGCCCCGGCAAATCGGAATCCGGCCAGTTTTACAAATCCAACCTGGCTTTGGATCCGGCCGGATTTCACTGCATAGATCAGTTCAAATCCTACTCTGGCCGGATTTTAAAATTTTGTCATCGATTAACTTCGATATTAAATAGATTGCCGACTTTCACTAAATAAATATTTAAAGTAAGATTAATTTCAATTTAATCGTTAACTTTTGAAAAATTACCGAATAATTAATCGACAATTTTTATTAAAGCTAAAAATAAGATGAATGACGTCATTCAACTGAAAATTTCAAGGGAAGTAACAAAAAGGTGCAATTAACATTTTTTTATATAAATATATAATGTTAATGAATTTACATTTTGTTAATTATTAATTAAGTAAGAACGATGTTTAATTTTTTACATCATTCTCCTTATAAAACCAGCTTATTTTAAAGTTTACACTTTAAAAATCTTTTTTTCTTTTTAAATAGAGAAGTTTGTACGTAAAAAAGCAAACTAATATTAATTATTAAGATAATTTTAATTGATAAAACCTTTTACAGATTAATCGAGATAGTAATCGTTAATTTTCGCAGCTCTAATTTAAATGTCACAAAAGATATTCTAAACATGCTTGTTTTTTTCAATTTGAAAATATGGCTTTTTTTTTTGGGGGGGGGGGGGTCTAAGTTTTGTGACGTGTGACGAGGGGGACGGGGTCAAAAGTGGCCAAAATCTCGTGTCGTCAATTATGGACGGTCCCAAAGCAGCTGCCACGATGGCTAAGCTAAATAACCTGGTTTGGCAAAAACATCAAGCTAACGGAGATGCCATACTGTGTGTCTATCGGGCATGCGTCATCAATGCGCTGCTATACGGGAGGGGAACATTGACCACTTATACATGCCATGAGCGCAAGCTTAACAGCTTCCACTTAAGGTGCCTGCGTCGCATCCTTGGCATTAAATGGCAGGACAAAGTTTTCAACAGTGAGGTCCTGATGCGTGCCAATATCCAAAGTATGTGTTCAATCCTTAGTGAAAGACGCCTGAGTTGGCTAGGACATGTCAAACGAATGAGCCCGGGTCGTATACCCAAGGACCCCGTATACGGAGAACTGTCATCGCCCATGTATCCGATTTAAAGATGTCTGCCAGAGAGACATGAAAGCAGACAGAATAAACACGAGTGACTGGAAATGCAAAGCAGAAGACCGATCTACGTGGCGCACAGTTGTAAAAGAGGGCGTATTAGTAGCCGAGGACCGAAGGGTGGAGGAGGTTACAGGCAGAAGAGCTAGGAGAAAGGCCAAAACATTGGCAAGCGCAGTATTCGTGTGCAAAAGCTGTGGTAAAGTCTGTCACTCATGGACAAGATCAGTGACGTCACTAGGGTTGGTGTCACCCGGGGCGCTAGCTCATGGTGTCACCCGGGGCGGTAGCTCATGGTGTCACCCGGGGTGGTAGCTCATGGTGTCACCCGGGGTGGTAGCTCAAGGTGTCACCCCTTCACGACTTACCCCATTGAACTCCTCCGAGTCTAGTAGTGCCATATAATGGGAACATATAATATTTTGGTGTCACCCCTTGTGATGGTGTCACCCGGGGCGGCCCGCCCCCACCGCACTCCTCTAGTGGCGCTACTGGACAGGACTGCTCAGCTACGCGAGGAAATCCAACCCAACAAAACGGTGATGCACCATCGTCTCTCGAGACGGAAGCATGCCGATGGATGGCCAATATTTTTATTTCTTGGCGCATTAACCAATATGTTTAATAGTTGGCTTGTTTAACCAGACTTTCAAGTCCCTTTACATCATTATAATGTAACAATTAGTGAACTCAGTGTAATGAAAAAAAATGAATAAAAACAATATGAAGCAGTTCTATTGAAATGTGTTCATTCTTAAGTTTTAGAGATGGGGAAGTATTCCAGTTGTTGGGTTGCCCTCTAACACTTGTTTGTGGTCCAAGGATAACACTGGTTTGTGGTCCAAGGATAACACTGGTTTGTGGTCCAAGGATAACACTGGTTTGTGGTCCAGGGATAACACTGGTTTGTGGTCCAAGGATAACACTGGTTTGTGGTCCAAGGATAACACTGGTTTGTGGTCCAAGGATAACACTGGTTTGTGGTCCAAGAATAACACTGGTTTGTGGTCCAGGGATAACACTGGTTTGTGGTCCAAGGATAACACTGGTTTGTGGTCCAAGTATAACACTGGTTTGTGGTCCAGGAATAACACTGGTTTGTGGTCCAGGGATAACACTGGTTTGTGGTCCAGGGAAAACACTGGTTTGTGGTCCAGGGATAACACTGGTTTGTGGCCAGGGATAACACTGGTTTGTGGTCCAGGGATAACACTGGTTTGTGGCCAGGGATAACACTGGTTTGTGGTCCAGGGATAACACTGGTTTGTGGTCCAGGGATAACACTGGTTTGTGGTCCAGGGATAACACTGGTTTGTGGACCAGGGATAACACTGGTTTGTGGCCAGGGATAACACTGGTTTGTGGTCCAGGGATAACACTGGTTTGTGGCCAGGGATAACACTGCTTTGTGGTCCAGAGATAACACTGGTCTGTGGTCAGGGATAACACTGGTCTGTGGTCAGGGATAACACTGGTTTGTGGTCAGGGATAACACTGGTTTGTGGTCAGGGATAACACTGAATAGTGGTCCAGGGATAATACTGGTTTGTGGTCCAGGGATAACACTGGTTTGTGGTCCAAGGATAACACTGGTTTGTGGTCCAGGGATAAAACTGGTTTGTGGCCAGGGATAACACTGGTTTGTGGTCCAGAGATACCACTGGTTTGTGGTCCAACCAATAGTTATAATGGCCGCTAGCTTCCATCTCCCTTAACCAATAGTTATAATGGCTGCTAGCTTCCATCTCCCTTAATACTATGGCGGATTAAGGGGGGGGCTGAGCGGGCTAAAGCCAGGGGCCCCCGACGGTTTTGGGGTCCCCAAACTTTTTATATTTTATAATAAAAGTGTGCAAATGTTTGCACGAACCCTTGACAATATTATAAAATAAATTTAAAAAATATATTATCTATACAACTGTTTTCGATTCAGTCTTAATAATCGATAAAACTTGAGTTAATTGGCTCACTTAAGGAACATATTATAAAATATAGTTTATATTTTTAAAATTTCGTTTTTCAGAAAAGCTCCGCTGGCTGTGTGGAAAGATCATAGGCATGTGATGCAAGCGGTGTCGGGTTCGTTTCCCAGCGGTGGATTGTAAAAGTTTTTCTTTTCACACTCAATTTTTAACATACCGGCGAACATTATGAACAGTTATTTCTTCGTGTTCGTTTTTTTTTCCATTATTAATATTTAGTTACAGTCATATATTAGCTGTTAACAATCATTTTATTTTAGGGGACGCTGGCTGGTTAGGGCTAGGGCCCCCGTTTGATTGCAGCCCGAGGCCCCGTGCAGTCTTAATTCGCCCCTGCCTTAACCAATAGTTACAATGGCCGCTAGCTTCCATCTCCCATAACCATTATTTACAAAGGCCGCTATCATAGAACATTTTACGTTTGACAATGGAAAGGAAAAAAGTATTAAGACTGCAAATTATTTCAGTCAAGGTCATTCTTACTGTCATTATGTAATGAAAGATAAGGGAAGCCCACTTAAAGTTTATTAGTATCAGTATTCCTCCATTTAGAAATAGTCTCTGCCTTGTCTTCGTGTACTTCATTCTTTTGTTTGGATTTTTTTTAACATGTTGCATTTAGTCGAGGGATTTTTTTTCTCATTCATATTTTGTCTTGCGCCAAACACAGTTTTTTCTTAATATTGGCAAAAATGTGAAGTGGGAAGAGAAAACAAAATTAAAATAATAAAGATTAGAGCTTGACTTTTATCTATACAAAGGGTTCTCAGCTGGGGTAGTTGACCCTCCAAGGAGTGGCAGGGTGCTATGAAGAGGGGACTTTAAAAAGACAAGACATTAGCTTTGAGTAGCAGTTTGTATAAATAAAAGATTAAAGATGTTTTAAGATTTTTAAAAAGTGTCCACTTCCGATGACCTTGCAGCTCTCCAGCAGAATGGGGCCAGATTGTCGGGACCAGGTTGTCACGGCAATCAAGACGTTACTTAACACAAGTCACAAACATGTTCGATTTCTCACAAACTTTGACCCCAGACCTCGTCGACGGTTGAAAGACTTAACTTGAGCTGCAGCACTTGAGTCCGGCCCAGACCATCGTTGTGCTGACGTCCATCATGTTCCTGTTCTTGGTTCTCGCTGTGGCAGGTATACATACGTCTTCCATGAAACAACCACCTTGTTTACCTGTGGCTGTATTATGAATTAGTTTAAGCAAGCAAACTATTAAGAGGCTGATTATGGGAGCATTAATGAATCTCTGAAGTGATTTTTAGCAAAAGTGTTGAGGTCATAAGTTACTTAGTTCGTCAAAAATGTTTTCCCAACATTTTTTAGAAAGATTGTTCATAATTTCTTTTATGGCTAAAATGAGATGATAAAAAGTCTCCCTCCTTCTTCATCTGAGTTCATCGTTGCATTTCTGGAAGTCTGGTTTTAACTATTGTGCTCTATATCTTTGCTCGATAATCAAGTTTGATGCCCTAAGCTACGTGGCACAAACAAAATTATTTGGTACTCAGCGGAAGTTCGCTCAAATTTACTTTGGTTTGTTTTAATTCATTCTGAACGAGGTGGTTTTTTAGCGCATTTTCGAGATGTCGAAATCGCTATTGCAGCCGTTTTGTCCGTCCGTCATCACCCTTGATCACAGCATCCATAAGTCCTAGACCCATGATGTATATATGTTTTTTGTATGCCCTGACCTGCCATTTGTGCATCAACACTCAGTTACTCGATCCGTTAAAAAACCCCGTTAAAACTACCAAAAAATATTTCGAATCGAGAGGTAACACTAGCGCAGGGAACGGCCGCCATTGCCGGAAGTCGAATGCATAATCCTTCAAGCATTGAAGAGTGGTGCGAAAGGGTGCAAAAGAATTAGTTGTTTTTTTTTAGTTGACGTCATTAGAATATGTGTAAAAGTTTAGAGAGTTTTACGTCATCATTTGTGGTGACTTGTAGTTGGATTAAAGAGAAAATATTTTTTTTTAAAATGTAAAGAAATGACTTTTAAATAAAAAAAATGTCAGGTATATTCATTACACAAGAAAATTCATAAAAATATGTCTAAAATCTAAACACAATTACTGATAACTACATAATTCTGATATCTAACATAAGTACTGATACATAATACGAAAATGCGCTAACACGTCCTGAATTCCAATAGGTACCAGGCTTAACATGATTTTTTTTCCTTAACATTTGCTTTTGAACACTTATTTATCCACAGCATTATCCGATACCATCTCCGTGTTAAATGTTTCTGGATAGTCTGAGCCCTTGAACTCGTTTATATCAGCCAACTTACTGCTCTGTGGATACTTGGTTGTGTGCACTTTGGTGCCATCCAACTAAAGTTTGATATCAATTATTAATGTTGACCACTTGAAGTTTATACTATGTTCTATTGACCACTTGAAGTTTATACTATGTTGTATAAACAACTTGAAGTTTATACTTTGTTGTATTGACCATTTAAAGTTTATACTTTGTTCTATTGACCACTTGAAGTTTATACTTTGTTGTACTGACCACTTGAAGTTTATATTTTGTTCTATTGACCACTTGAAGTTTAAACTATGTTGTATTGACCACTTGAAGTTTATATTTTGTTGTATTGACCACTTGAAGTTTATACTTTGCTGTATTGACCACTTAAAGTTTATACTTTGTTTTATTGACCACTTGAAGCTTATACTTTGTTGTATTGACCAATTGAAGTCTATACTATGTTTTATTGACCATTTGATGTTCATACTATGTTCAATTGACTACTAGGAATTAATTACATGTTTGCCCACTTGAAGTCTTCATTATTATCAATTATCCTTTTGTTGCTTTGAATATCATAGGGCATCTTTTTAACTGATCCACTTCACATGGCCTCTTTCTAGATGTTCCTTTGTGGTAACATAATAATTGCCGTTATTCCTGGCTGCTTTTCTTATTCTTATTGCGATTATTATTATAACGTTTTATTGTAAGCAATACTTTTCTTGGCGTGAAACGTTAATTCTGTTCTTAAAACTACTTTTCATTGTACCGCACCACATCCGATAGCCAAAAGTCAAAAACTGGTTCTTAAATCCAACAGAACTTAACCTCAGTCTCACTCCAACAGGTGCGGCTGCTCTGCCTTTCCAGGAAAAGGCCATCCCAAACTACCACTTCTCCACTGAAGATTTCATCTTCCTCAACTCCCTGCCCAAGGTCAAGGCAGGGGCCCAGCTCCCTGGGTTCCACTACCGCTACCTGGACGCCACCAACCATCAGATCACCGCCACTCTCATCCCCAGCCACCACCAGCTCGAGATCGCCGGGTCACCGAGAACCTCCCTGCATGCCGTGGATGTCGCGGCTGGGGTCATCCAGAAGATGACCAGGTACATGCCCCAGAGCATGTTTGACTCGCTGACCAGGGGCACTGTCGGTATCTTCACGGCTGCCGAGAAACTGACCGTCTTCCCAGAGAACAAAAATCTTGCCAGTGGCAGCTGTGGGGCGTCTTGTGCTGGTACGTGTTATAATTTTTAACGCGATTGACACGCAACTATGGCCGAAACTGCAATCAGGCTTTTAGATTTTAAAAAATTAGCTGCGTATGTAAAGGCCCGACAGGCCAATACTTATTCTGTTTAAATTACAAAGGCTTTTGTTATACAACTACAGCTGGAGACTAGGTGATTCATTATGTTGATTTACTAGCTAATTCCAATCAAAATATAACAAAGGGGAAAAAATAATATTTGTGGACTTTAAATAATCATAAGAATATTCTCATTACAAGTAAATGAAAGTACACACTCAAATAGATGTTTAATTTCACTTGGTGACTTGCCTGTGGTATATTATCAGTTTCAACGGAGCACATGTTCTTAGAATTAAATAGTGCAGATTTCAAACCCACTCAACCCACACCCACC
>MUZC01000084.1:24066-56910 GCA_002072015.1 Radix auricularia
CCCCCCCCCCCAAAAAAAAATTTAATTTAAAAAATTAAGGACACGAAGAAAAGAATGAAATTAAACAAATTGCTCTTGTTAATAGCCTATTGTCAACAGACTGCCAGATATCATTTAAGATCAAAATAGAAAAATGTATGTTGTATATAGTCGTCAGGCCTTTACATGCCATGTTTCAATAACATTTAATGAATTTATCTTTGTACAAACCTGATTTCAGTCTCACCTACATTTTTTGTTCAAAATCAACATATCGATGTCACTTTTAGTTTATATATTAAAAGAAACCATATACTTCGTCAGAGCATATATTGATATATATCAGATATAGTCATTTAGGTTGTGTGAATTTCTACACCAGAATGAATCCCTTACTTTTAAAGAATTAGTTTCATCTAATTTAACTATGTCCACAATGTCTCCTCTATAAAACGTTGCATCTTCTCAAAAACTATTATAATTTATAGATCAAAAACTCTATATTTTCCATCTAATTTATACTTTATAGATCAAAAGAGATATCTTTTCAATTACTACTTTCCTTTTTTTTTTAAACTGCATCTTTCCACTTAATGCACTATGTTGTTACCGTTTCAAATAGCCGAGAGTTTTATTTTCATTTACTGCTCTTTCGTGATATAATCAATCATCTTACAATCAAACTTACAAAAATCTCCCTTCCAGGCACATGCTCTCACACCTGCACCTTCGACGGTCGGAAGTACGAAGACATCGGCGGCCTGACCAACTCCAGGGCCGTGGTCCTGGACGACATCGTCCTCTGCACAAGCGCCGACCCCTACCACCATACCGTCAACATCCTGGTCCACGAGTTCGCTCACCTGGTCCACACCTACGCCACGACGGCCGCCATCAGGACCCAGATCACCAACGCCTACAACGCCGCCAAGCAGCACGCCACCTGGCAGCTCAACACCTACGCCATGGCCAACGACCACGAGTACTGGGCCATGGCCACCGCGGCGTTCTTTGGGGTTGACGGCGAGGGCACCAGCAACACCGGGGGCATGAACATGTGCGGCAACACCGTCTGCGCCACCGTGCCCCAGGTCAGGGAGCACATCCGCCAGAAGGACCCCGCCCTGTTCAACATACTGGTGCAGGTGTACGCTAACAACAACCCGGCCTTGAACCCAGGGCTGACCCGTTGTCCGGCCGGCACCGTCGTGGGGTAGACATCCGGTTGTGAGTCATCAGGACTGACGTCATATCCATGGGAGGTGGTTACAAAATATTTGACACGTTTGATTCCTTCGTTCAAAATAACTGTTGACTTTTGAACTTTGTCGACAAAGCTGCAGCAAGGACTGTGTTCGGGTTTAAACAATATCTAGTATGAACAGTACGATATCATTGCTAGTTATAAATAAATAATAAGAGTTACTACATTTAGTGTTTCGAGTTCTAATTTGTCTCTGTTTAACAAATCCTGAATGTACATGTTTCTATTTGTCTTTGTTTCATATTTAAAATGCTCTTGACCTGACATTGTTGTACCATCTGCCCATGACTTGTACCATCTGCCCATGACTAGTAGTACCATCTGCCCATGACTAGTAGTACCATCTGCCCATGACTAGTAGTACCATCTGCCCATGGCTAGTAGTACCATCTGCCCATGACTTGTTGTATCATCTGCCCATGACTAGTACTACCATCTCCCCATGGCTAGTAGTACCATCTGCCCATGACTTACACCATCTGTCCACTAGTAGTACCATCTGCCCATGGCAGGTAGTACCATCTGCCCATGACTTGTATCATCTGCCCATGACTAGTAGTACCATCTCCCCATGGCTAGTAGTACCATCTGCCCATGACTTATACCATCTGTCCACTAGTAGTACCATCTGCCCATGACTTGTTGTGCCATCTCCCCATGACTAGTAGTACCTACCATCTGCCCATGACTTGTTGTGCCATCTCCCCATGACTAGTAGTACCTACCATCTGCCCATGACTTGTTGTACCATCTGCCCATGACTTGTTGTGCCATCTCCCCATGACTAGTAGTGCTATCTGCCGATAAGATGAGTTTCTTTAGCTAAGGCGTACCTTAATTAGGTAAAGACGGTATACTACACACAGCCCCCAACCCCGAAATCGTCACCTTTGGAGGTTCAGGTATTAAAAATTGAACCATGTCGCCATTGTGCTCTTATTTATTACAAACATGCAGACAGGAGCATCACGTTACGAGGGGGAGGGGGATGGCAGTGCTGTAGACACATACACAGTTCCACATGTGGCCGTTGAATACCTGATCCCGAGCTACAAATTCATATTTGATCGCAAGTATCAGAGGCGTTACTAGGGTTGGTGACACCTAGTGCAGTACCCCCCCCCTTTCCCAATTACTCCATAGATCTCCTCCAACTATGCCAGTGCTATATAACGGGAACATACATACATATAGAATTTTACACTTTGGTGTCAAAACTTGTGATAGTGTCACCCGGTGCGGTCGCACCACCCGCATCCCCCCCCCTATTGACTCGTCTTGCAAGTGTTCATGGGGTGCGACCATGCAGATATCTGACCGGCGCTGCAGTTTAGAATTGCCGCGCAGGGAATTTTGATATTATATGCATTTAAAGGTGTAGAAATTTGCACACAAAATTTAGCTGTGTAATTTTGCACTCGAGTGTTTTATTTTGTTCCCGAATTAAAGAATCCAATGGAGAAAATTGCGTTGATGTATAACTATTTGCTGAGAATGTTTAATCTTCTGGCTTAGAAATTGCAGATTTTCATTTATGACTATATACTGTGAGACCCCGTTAAGTCGCGGTCGATCGAGTCCACATTTATGTAATCGCTACTTACGTGAATCGCGTTTTATTGTCACTTATAAGTGAGTATATGAACTTAATTTTTATTCTATATAAATGTGATAAGGAAGAAAGGACGTTTTTATTTGTATACTTTATTATCGCTCAATAATTTAAACTAAAATCTGTACACGTTACCACTCCCCTGATCAACTGCAGCAAATATCAGGTGGGGGGTGCAGATTGGCACCAGGGGCGTCGACAGTGTTGCTGGCTTATTGAGACAACTCAACCACCAACGCAGCTGTCCTTCGTTGTTGGAGTTATTTTTTTTTCTTTCTTTCTTTCTTTTCTCTTGATATCCTTTAGTGCTGAACCTAGTCAATGTTTTTTTACACAGGAAATCAGATTTTTTGCCGTGTTACACTTATAATGTGTTAGTCCCCGTGGTTTTATTCATACACAATAGACGTCAATGTCTCTGAACAACACTAAAAAGTGTCAGTGCTAATTTTTGGAGGTTGCGTACACGGCTCAGGACACTACACGGAGTCACACAATCTTATCTCTCAAGTTAAACCTAAAGTATACTGACTTCGTGACTGTACGGCGCTATCTGATCAGACAGATGCACTTTCTTATTTCGATATTCCTTATCTTTCATTTTTGAAATTTAACTCCGGTCATCCCAATTAGGTCCAGCTTTTCTGTCTGCCGTTAACTCTTCCCGTGGGTTGCTACTGGCCATGTTGATATTTGTGGTGTTCCTGGCAACGGCAGGTAAATTTAAGCTTTATAGAAACTTGAGTTGTTTTAACAGAGGTACAACAAGTATTTGAGAAATGTTGTTAATGATTGATCTCGTCTCTGTTGACGGTTGATGTTGTCACTGTTTATGTTTGATGTTGTCACTGTTTATGTTTGGTGTTGTCACTGTTTATGTTTGATGTTGTCACTGTTTATGTTTGATGTTGTCACTGTTTATGCTTGATGTTGTCACTGTTTATGCTTGATGTTGTCACTGTTTATGTTTGATGTTGTCACTGTTTATGTTTGATGTTGTCATTGTTTATGTTTGATGTTGTCATTGTTTATGTTTGATGTTGTCACTGTTTATGTTTGATGTTGTCACTGTTGATAGTTGATGTTGTCACTGTTGATTGTTGATGTTGTCACTGTTGACGGTTGATGTTGTCACAGTTGATGGCTGATGTTGTCACTGTTTATGTTTGATGTTGTCACTGTTGATGTTGTCACATTTGATGGTTGATGTTGTCACTGTTTATGTTTGATGTTGTCACTGTTGATGGTTGATGTTGTCACTGTTTATGTTTGATGTTGTCACTGTTGATGTTTTCACAGTCGATGGTTGATGTTGTCACAGTTGATGGTTGATGTTGTCACTGTTGATGTTGTCACAGTTGATGGTTGATGTTGTCACTGTTTATGTTTGATGTTGTCACTGTTGATGTTGTCACTGTTGATGGTTGATGTTGTCACTGTTGATGGTTGATGTTGTCACTGTTGATGTTGTCACTGTTGATGGTTGATGTTGTCACAGTTGATGGTTGATGTTGTCACTGTTGGTGTTGTCACAGTTGATGGTTGATGTTGTCACAGTTGATGGTTGATGTTGTCACTGTTTATGTTTGATTTTGTCACTGTTGATGTTGTCACAGTTGATGGTTGATGTTGTCACTGTTTATGTTTGATGTTGTCACTGTTGATGTTGTCACAGTTGATGGTTGATGTTGTCACTGTTGATGGTTGATGTTGTCACTGTTGATGGTTGATGTTGTCACTGTTGATGGATGATGTTGTCACTTGTGATGTTTGATACTATCACAGTTGATGGTTGATGATGTCACTGTTGATGGTTGATATCATCACTTTAGCACCTTTAATAATAAATTATTTCTGTTTCAGATGATTCAGTTCGATGTAACTTTACATAGAAATAGCCTTGAAATATCGGAAACTCAATTGGGACGCCTGGGTTTCAAGGGGATTTAAACATTGTTTTGAGAGACAAATAATGTTTCCTATTAATGTCCCTTGTTGATGCTATCTAATTTTTAGTATTAACCAAGTTTAAATATTTTTTTGATATTTTACTATACTTAACCTTAACTTTGTTACACACAAAATTTCAATTGGTTATGTTTTTAAGTATATTTTTTAAAATTAATTAAATACTGTGAACATAAATTGTACGAATTTGATGTTTAACACAATTACATTAAGACGAACACACATTTATAACGGAGATTGATCACACATTGCCATGATGATGTTATGTTCCCAGGTGCTGCTGCACTGCCAGAGCTGAACTCCGCCATCCCAGACCACTTCCTGTCCAATGAAGACTTCCGGTTCCTTCAAAGTCTTCCCAAACTCAGAGCCGGCGCCCAGCTGCCCGGGTTCAAGTACATCTACCTGGACGCCGCCAACCACCAGCTGACCACCAGACTTAACACAAGTCACTACCAGCTGGAGATAGCGGGGTCACCCAAGTGTCCACAGCATGCTCTTGATGTGGCGGCGGGGGTCATTCAAAAGATGACCAGGTTTATGCCAGCCAGCATGCTCCAGACGCTGACCAGGGGAAAGGTGGGCATCTTCACGGCCGCTGAGAAGATTACAATATTCCCAGAAAATGCCGGTCTGGCTAACGGAAACTGTGGTACTTCCTGTACAGGTGAGTTCCATAAACATTACGGAATGACTGATGGAAACTATGGTACTACCTGTACACGGGAGTGCCATGAACATTAGTAATGGCAACAGGAACTGTGGTACTTTTTGTACAGGTGAGTGACATAAAAATGCGTTACTAACTGATGGAAACTGTTTTTATTCGTGTACAAGTGAGTGCCATGAACTATCGTGACTTGTTGACGGAAAATGTGGTACTTCCTGTACCGTTTAATCAAATTAACGAATATGTCGATTGAAACGAAACTGTAACTAAACAGCTCGTAAAAACAACGTTTTAGTCTATAAATCCCTTTTATACGAGACAGAATTAAAAGTTTTGAACAGACTGAACCTGGCTGAACTCCACTTGCTGTAAAACGGGGGCTGGGTGGTCTTCGATCGCGGACTGAACTCCAGCGACACGTGGAGGTGAAAAATAGCAGACGATTGAACATGTTCCCAGGTTAATTAAAGAGATTTAAAAATAAAAAATAAACTATTCAAAAACAGAACTAACTAATAAACTAGACAGGAATATTTTATAAAACTATATATGTGTAACAACATAATGAATGGTAGATCTACTTCATTTTGGTATGATTATAAATGCTAAACTTGTAAAATGCGTATAATTAATATTTTTTTTAAAACTATATTTCTTACTTTCGTATTTTAATTTCATCATGAGAAATACGAGCATCGTGTTTTGTTTCTTTTCTCTCTCTCTGTATCAATTCATGTGCTCCAAGTTATCAGTCTGATCCACACCTGATTTCCTCACAGGTACCTGCGCGCACACCTGCACCTTCGACGGCCGGAAGTACGAGAACATCGGCGGCCTGACCAACTCCAGGTCTGTGGTTCTAGACGACAACGTCCTGTGCACGGCCGCCGACCCGCACCACCGCTCCGTCAACATCCTGGTCCACGAGTTCGCTCACCTGGTCCACACATACGCCACGACGGCCGCCATCAAAACCCAGATCACCAACGCATACAACGCCGCCAAGCAGCACGCTACCTGGCAGCTCAACACCTACGCCATGGCCAACGAGCACGAGTACTGGGCGGTCGCCTCCACAGCCTTCTTCGCCGTGGATCACGACCCCAACAGCAACACCGCCGGCATGAACAAGTGCGGCTCGCTCGTGTGCCCGGACGTGCCCCAGGCGCGAGAACACATCCACCAGAAGGACCCCGCCCTCTTCAGCATCCTGTCTCATGTGTACGCTAACAACAACCCGGCCAACAACCCGGGCATACAGCGGTGTCCGACGTCAACTGTTGTAGGGTAGAGACTGTCGCAGGGCAGCCGTTGTTGTTGGGTAGCCATTGATGTAGGGTAGCCATAGTTTTAGTGTGGCCACTGTTGTAGAGTAGCCACTATTGTAGGACTATAAATGTTGTAGATAGCCACTGTTATGGGATAAATAGTTTAATCAGGTAGCCACTGTTATATATCAGATAGTTAAATCTGGTAGCCACTGTTATAGGATAGACAGTTTAATCAGGTAGCCAATGTTACAGGATGGACAGTTTAATCAGGTAGCCACTGTTATAGGATAGACAGTTTAATCAAGTAGCCACTGTTATAAGGTAGACAGTTTAATCTGGTAGCCACTGTTATAGGATAGACAGTTTAATCAGGTAGCCACTGTTATAGGATAGACAGTTTAATCTGGTAGCCACTGTTATAGGATAGACAGTTTAATCAGGTAGCCACTGTTATAGGATAGACAGTTTAATCTCGTAGCCACTATTATAGGATAGAAGAGATTGTAAGGGAGACATAATAAACATGGAGGCCAGGAGGGTCAAACAAAGAACAAGTATTCAACTGTTTCCTTTTGGATATAAGTTACTTGTTACTATGTTCTTAATAAAAAAAATTAACCTCGTGATTGACACAATATACTTCTTTATTTTTTTTGTGTTTTAATTTTTACTAATCGCCTTATGACATCTTTCTCTAGTATTTAGTATTATCATTAATATTTTTTTTAAAAATAATACATAATGAGCCGTGTCGTCATTAAAAGAAGCCTGGCCAAGTAACAAAAATCAGGGAATTAGTTTTTTTTAAACTTGTTACACGCGTGAATGTATTGAGATCGTGATCTGGCCGGAACGCTTCTAGTTGCAAATACTGTTTTATTTTTATCGTGCCGGGGAGCGAACCCGTCTTCAACGCGTCGATAGCCAAACAACATTCCAAAAAGAATGCTTTATGATAAAAGTATCAGTTACATGTGTAGCAGTGTGCACCCTCACCGCGCCGCACAAAAAAATGAATTAAACAACCCGTAAAAAACAAAGTTTATGATAATGTAGATCCCGTATACACGAGACATAACTAAAGGTATTGATTATTTTCAAAATAATACGCTCCTCGTGACAGACCCCTGTGACACACCCCTGTGACAGACCCCTCGTGACAGACCCCTGTGACAGACCCCTGTGACAGACCCCTCGTGACAGACCCCTGTGACAGACCCCTGTGACAGACCCCTGTGACATACCCCTGTGACATACCCCTGTGACAGACCCCTCGTGACAGACCCCTGTGACATTAAGGGCTGGAGTGAAACCGGCGAGCCGTGGAAGTCAACTACAGCAGACGACTACATATGATATATAGATATAAACTAAAATTTAATTATGGTGCATTCGGTTGATCTGAAATTCTGATACAATGCATTGTTAGGTGACACAAGTCTATGTGCATGAGAGTTGGGTCATTTTTTACTCTTTTTTTTTTCCGCGGATGAGCGGGACCGCGACAGACAAGACAGTGAACTTAATATAGGGGATTTAAAAAGCAAGTGACACGGAACAAAACAACAGTTAAAGAAGTTAGAACAAGAAGGGCGTGTGAGTTGAAGATTGATTAAACTTCGTTGTTATAGTCCTTCCACCCTCGTTTGCTCGGTGTTTCATAGTTTATTTAAAGCCAACTCTCGACCACACATGGAATCAAATGACGTTGTTCTTGGACTAGTTCCATTATTCGTTAGGAGCAGACGACTTACGCACGGGTCAACGAATCTGGCGTTAGCGATTCTGCCGTCAACATACTTTTTTTAATATTGAACACATTTTAAAAAGAACTTTTGTTAAATTTGAAATAATGATCATGTGAAATGTATCAAGAAAACAGGAATTTTTTTTTTTAAGCGCAAAGAAAATATATTCTACTGTTAGATTTCATTTTGAGTGACAATTTAAAGAAAGAAAGTCCCCCGCGTAGAGTGATCTTTCGTGTCGATTTCACAGACTAACCACCCCCCCCCCTGAAAAGTAAATCAACGGACCTTCACGAAATATGCTCGATTAAAGGCATTGCCAATAGGTATATTCAGTTAATGGCAGAAAGATATTAATAGAATACATCGGCATTTTGTTTTGTAATTCTTTTAAAGGCAAGTGTGCACTAATAGATGATACGGGTATATAATAGATGATACGGGTGTATCATAGGTGATACGGATGTATCATAGATGATACGGGTATATCATAGATGATACAGGTATATCATAGATGATACAGGTATATCATAGATGATACGGGTATAATATAGATGATAGGGTATATCATAGATGATACGGGTATATCATAGATGATACGGGTATATCATAGATGACACGGGTATATCATAGATGATACGGGTATATCATAGATGATACGGGTATATCATAAATGATATGGTATATCATAGATGATACGGGTATTCCGCTAGGCTGACTTCTATACAAATGTTCAATATCATACATGTTAGAGACTTATGTAATGAAACATATTAGACAGGTGAAAATATTTTTACAGCTTTATTTTTATGATGAAATAAATTATGTTAGAAAAATAATTATTCATTTTGACTATTATAGCGAAATTTCGTTTTCAGTATTGTGCTTGACGGCTTGCGATATGGAAATATCGTTATTTTTTTTAAATACTTTTTCTTGAATGAGTTCAGCTCTTGCTCTCATCAACGTTATTCAAAGAAAGACTTCGACCACCAGAGGAGAGGTTTTTCCTCCACACTTAAGGACTTCCGGTTAGTAACACCCGGAAGTGACGTCAATGGCCAACCCACTCCTGGCCTCGCTAGAAAAGTTCTTACTTGCCAAGTTGTACCATTGACTTGTCTGATTTCAACAGTTTGCTGAAAGTACTAGTTGTCTCCTGTCCCTGTCAATGTGACGTTATCAAAAGCAGGTGGCCGTAAAGCTAGAAGTAAGCTGTGACTGAATTCAAGAAAGGTTGGGCACTTTGCGTGGTTTTAAAATAAAATAATGTACCTCCCCAATTTTGTTAATTAGAGGAAATTGATTGGGAGTGGTTCAGTCCATATTAAATCGCCATTAAATTGCTTTTAAAAAATACCGATTAAATTATTTTTTAACGATTAATCGACCCATCACTTACCAATTTTTGGAAGTAAAAAAATAAATAAATAAATAATAACGGCCGATAAATAATAAATTTCATGACGATTACACGAACATTTTAAACTATTGACTGCAGGAATGTTCAAAATGCTGATAAAGTTCGCTTACCATGTTTCTAACACTTCACCTATATATCAAACCAAATGAAAAGCTTATCAAATTAAGCTAATGGCAGTAATGGAGTCTGACTCAGAGATATAAAAGGACGAGAGCTCTTCTGCTGAATTACTGCTTTACAAAATTGGAATGAAACTTTCTGAATGCATTAACCCTCTACAATACTGGAAACTTAATTGAACACCGATATTCCATAATATCATTCGTTCCCAGACCGTTTTGTGCATACCAGTTACCTCAATTTAACAGGGCTTGTTATAAAAACACGAACTAAAGCATTTGACGAAAGGTCATTCTCTTTTTGTACAGCCAAACAATATAATTCTCTAACATTACACATCCGTAATATTTCAACTACTAAGTCCTTCAAGACTGCACTTAAGACACATCTTTTCAAAATTTAATTTGAAAATTAATGAAACAACATTTCTTTAAATGATTAACGTAGCTGATGTATGACGTATTGTCATTTATGTGGTTAGTATGATATGAATGTTTATTTAATTTATATATGTGTTGTTATCTCCATGTAAAGCGCTGTGAGCCCGGCTCCTAGTTAGTATGATATGAATGTTTATTTAATTGATATATGTACTGTTATCTCCATGTAAAGCGCTGTGAGCCCGGCTCCTTGCTGGGATACAGTGCTATATAAAAGCTGTATTTCTTATTTTGTATTCAATTAAGTGAAAGACTGAAATCTAGTATCATAACATCCGTTAAGCTGTTCTAAACGTTATTTAAAAACGAGCAACAAAGCCCGTCCAGTGACGTTTCGCCGTCGTTTTGGTGGCATGCTGTACCTCCCCTCCAACAGCCGTCTCAACCGACCATAAAAGTAGGACTTTGAGGGATCAATCGCTATCGATGACCGGACAGAAAATTGCCTTTAATTTATAGTATATAGGATTTTTTAGGGTTTCAAATAATTTAAGTATAACTTTTTTTTTAATTTCGCGCTTTGATGTGAAGTCACAATTCTTTTTTTTTTTAATCTCTCTTCCTCGGCACACATCATCACTAATGTGTGACACTCTCCCCCTAGGTGCTTGACGTCATTCATAGGCAGCCCTTGTGAGTCAAAGTGACAAATAGCGCATGGATAGCATGTAGTAATGACAACACACTGTGCGATACTTCAGTGTGTGAGTACGGCAGTTGATCGATTCGCGAAATGACTCTAATCTATCAAGTGCTTTTGTGTTTCTCTTGAATTTTTTTTATTATCGTAAATTCCCTTATCACGAGTTTTAAGAAAGTTAACGAGAGGAGCCAGGCAACGGAAACAAAATGGTTTGGATCGCCATGGTGTTGAAAAAAAAAAGAGATTGATATACAAGATGAAATTTGCGTGCGTGTCCGGGGCACAAATGAAGCATGCCAAGAATGAAGATTTCTATGATTGTGAAAAACAAAAACTCTATTTAATTAGAAAAGCGGGTTACATCCATTAATAGATTATGGACGTTAGAGCATGTAGAAAAATTTCTTTTGATCTAGATTATTCTAGATGAAAGGAAAAAAAGAAAATAAATTTATGTAAGTTCTTTTTTATTTATATATTTTAAGTATTTAGAAGTGTTTCAATTATTTGATACAAACACATCAATAAATATATCAATATGTAAATAACAATGTGATTTTTTCCCATGAGAACGGATTTTTCGTTTCCCCACTATTTCTTATGGTAAAAATACGTTTGGTATGCTTCCTTTTTGGTATACTTCCAAGGGTCTGGAACGATTAGGGACGTATACCGAGGTAACTCTGTATAATATATATATATATATATATATANTATATATATGTATCAGGGCTGCCCAGTTTCCTCGGACTGTCCATTACAGTCCACTGTCCTCCTACTGTCCACTGCTGCCCAATGTCCTCATACTGTCCACTACTGTCTAATGTTCTCCTACTGTCCACTGCTAATGTTCTCCTACTGTCCACTGATGTCTAATGTCCTCCTACTGTCCACTGCTGTCTAATGTCCTCCTACTGTCCACTGCTGTCTAATGTCCTCCTACTGTCCACTGCTGTCTAATGTCCTCCTAGTGTGCAGTGTTGTCCATTGTTCTCCTACTATCCGCTGTTGGCTAGTGTTCTCCTACTGTCCATTGAATCCAGAATACAGTAGTCAGATTAGAGTTACCCCCAGTTTAACTAACTAATATTTCTGATGCTTGGAAAGTTATATAACTAATGCAAGGTTTGATAGAACACTTGTAACTTAAGATCAATTCAGCCTTTTTTAAGAGTTACTTTTAGTAACAAAACTAGGAGCAGGGACAAAGTTATAACATCTTGTTAAAAATGCCAGAGAATTCCATTATACCGTTATATATAGTAAAGATTTTTGTGAGGGGGGGGGGGTTGAACACGTTCTTGTGCCAAAAGACAATCAGGTTAATTAAATTAGGACGACTTATAGGCCACTTGAGGAACCGCTGATAAAACTTGGCAGTTGACCCATTCTTTAGTTTCCAAATAATAGATAATCCCCACGGGCCCTGGATCAAATGAAGCACCCCCCCCGGGGGGGGGGAGTGATGGGCCCACCCTAATACTACATAGCTACACCCTTCCCAAATCAATTGATTAATATCGGAGGTCCTGTTTAAGATAAGAACATGTATCGGGGACATTGTACTCTACTTGGTATCAAGAAGCCAACCAATTCCTCGTCACGTATTTTCTGGGCAGTTAATTTTTGTCTTTAGTCCCACCAGCAGAATTTTAACATGTCCTTGATGGAACTCGTAGTGTATTTATTGAAAGCAGGTAACGCCTTGAGTTCATTATAATTTATATTTTATTTTAGCATTTTTGTTATTTGAAGCTTTCTGTGATGTGTAATTGCATGTTATTAAGGAAGTGAACCATTCTGTGCTTACACTTAAAGACTTTCCATACAAGCCATAGTAGACCGCTAAGAAAATCATTTTATTGATTTTTTTATTGTGCTTTTTTTTTTAATCACACAGGTAGAGAAGTCACAGTTTGTTTAGCTCGTATTAGCCACCAAATTAATGTTATATTAAGTTATAGATTCCTGAGTTCGTTTACAGTAAATATATGTTACAATAAGTTTTAGATCGTTGAGTTCATAATAGACACGCAGTTAATATTAAATTGCGTTTCATATTTATGAGTTCATAGTAGATATAGACTATAATTAGTGTTACGTTTAATAATAGATCGTTGATTTCATTCAAGTAACCAAATTAATGTTATATTACTTTATAAATTGCTGAGTTCACTCTAGACACTAAATTTATGTTAAAACACGTTATGTTGACACTAAATTAGTGTATCCAGTGTAACACAGAGTTGTACATTGTTGTCAAGTTCATTGAGTTACAAGTTAGATGACACTGCCAAGGTGGTCACGCTGGATTTAGATAAATTGCATGATCTCAACAACAGTATTTAGTTGATAGTTAAACTTAAACGTTTGATAAAGGTTTTATTCACATGTTAGTTTTTGTTTACCAAGGTGCTGCTTTACTTCCCACACAGAGCATCATAGATGACCAACTGACCACGCCGGACTTTGTCCTGGAGCCCAAACCTAACGTTACCATGGGCAGACCTGTGTCTGGGTTCAAGTACGTCTATCTGGGGGCTGACCATCGTCTGGTGACCACCAGAAACAAGGGGGATCACCAGCTGGAAATAGCCGCCTCGCCCCTGTGCTCCCTGCATGGCCTCCATGTGGCGGCTGACGTCATCGCACGGTTGACCCAGCATATGCCTGGGAGCATGTTTCAAGACTTGACCAGGGGGTCGGTGGGTATATTCACATCCGGCGAGAAACTGACCATATACCCGGAAATGCAAAGTCTGGCAAACTTGGACTGTGGGACATCGTGTTTGGGTATGTGTCTGAATACGTGGATATGTTTTTCGTTGTGTATTTTGGTATGTTCTAGGGTAGTGGTTGGTATGTGTTTATGTGTTGGGTTTATGTTGATATGAAATAAAACTTAGATCAAGGTTTTTTGTGGGTTTTTTTCATATATCATTTCTCGTAGCTTTTCGCTTATATTCTGTAAACAATTATTTGCAGTAGTAAATGACGTAATGGTAATTTATTTGGACTCGTGTTGCAGTTATTTGAGGTATGAAATGACGTTATGGTTATTTATTTTTCAGAATAGTTTATAACTGTCTTAAATTTGTTAATTGAAAACCTCATCCCCATTAAATTGATTTCATTACCAGATTTTTTTTTACATCGATCTGTTCTCTAGGAACCTGTTCCCGCACCTGCTCTTTCGATGGTCGGAAGTATGAGGATATGGCCGGTCTGACCAACTCGCGGTCAGTCGTGCTGGAAGAGATGGTCCTGTGCACCCACCCCCACCCCGTCGCCCTCAACATACTGGTCCACGAAATGGCCCACTTGGTCTACAACTACGCCATCCCCTCGGCCATCAGACATCAGCTCATTCACGCTTACAACGCCGCGGTGCTCAACTCCACCTGGGACCTCGCTTCCTACGCCATGGCCAACGAGAGAGAATATTGGGCGGTCGCCACTGTGGCGTTTTTCGGTGTGACGTCAGAGGTAAGCGCCACCACGGGCGGTATGAACCAGTGTGGTGCAGAAGTGTGTTCGTCCGTACATCTGGCCAGAGACCACCTCAGGACCCGAGACCCGGTGCTCTTCAGCGTCTTGACAAACGTGTTTACAAATTATAATGCAACTTTAGATCCGAGGATCGCCCTCTGTCCCGCCTCGGCTTTCGGTGGGAGTTAATCTGAATGAAAATTAAACAACCCGCATAAAGAAAGTTTTTGACTAAAAATCCCTTATATATTAGACCTTAACTTAAAGTATTGTTTGTGTTCAAAAATTTACACTGAATGTGACTGAACTCCCCTTGCTGTAAAACGGTGTGGGGACGGAACTTTCAGTGACACGTGGAGGTTAGCAATAGCAGATGGCGGCATAGAGTTTCATAGAGATAAACTAAAAGTGCGTTAATTTTATTACGATTGTGTTGATCAACAATATTCAGTTCAATTATCATGACGAGATGAATGAAATAAAAAAGGAATGCTTAAATTTAGTTTATAATATTACGTACAACAGAACTAGACAATGTGAATATCTGACAATAAATAATGTATTTATTTGAACCTTTCATTAAACCTTCTATTAGAAGAGTTGCACACACCATTACAATGAATGCAACGAGAGAGAATATTGGGCGGTCGCCACTGTGGGGGAGAGTGCCACCACGGGCAGTATGAACCACTGTGGTGCAGCAAATAGGAAACACAAAATATTTACCATAACAGTTGTATTTATGGGGGGCAGATATATTATAGAAGGGGGCTAAAATATGTGAAGTGGGGAGAAGAGGGTCCTAAACAACCCCTTGTTCCCCAGATTTTAAATATTAAATTTATAGTTTTATAGTTGAATCAAGATTCATCTCTAAAAAAATGTTATCTAATACAAACAGAGAATGTGTAGAAATGTAAGCTTAGTTGACTTGAATTAACTTAAGTAAATCCTGTAAGTTGAGTTCTTATCGAGATCAAATATTAAACTTGTCTTATAATTTGTATATAATTGTTTGCTATTTATTGGAATAAACCAGTTCAATTTTTAAAAAACAACAACAAAAAACAAGATGGCTTTGTTTAAATCCATGAACAAAATGCGGGTGAGAATGCAATCGGGCAAGTAAATAAGTAAATAGAAAAGACGTAAACATGGTGAGGGTCAGCCTGACAGGACGTAACAAAACAGCGAACGTTTCGGCAAAGAGTCTTCCTCAACGAACACACAATATACAAATAAAACGAATATAAAGAAATAAAAACTTATCTGCGGTGAAATTCAAAGAGTCAATGAAAGTGAAAATTTACTTATGTTTAAATCCGAATGGGTAACTAACATTAGTAAGGGAAATGAAGGCGGCTGGGTGATGCGTGGAACCTTCATAGCCGTGGCTTGTGAACGCTGCATCACTTGCCAACAGACCGGCATGGTCTGTGTAGCAATAATCGTCCGTATAGAAGGAGCGTCTTTGTGGACAAGACAGGAAGAAGGAAACAGAGGTTTTGTCATTCCAACATCACCTAACCACTCTTTTTTAACCCCCGGGAGTGAAGTATAGCACATGTTTTAGTGACACTAGCGCGTGTGTGTGTTGAGCCTTTTCGTCATCGAGAAGCAGCAGACTATCATCTTCGACGTCTGAAATCATTCCGAAGGCGTACGCCGATACAAGGATATTCCAGACATCCTTATCCTGGGCGAGTCTCTTGAGTTTCTTCCCGCTAACTGAGCCCGGGTCTCTTGATGTCTGCCTCCAACTCTCAGCGCCCAAATTTTCTTGGTCATTATCTTTCCCGATTTTCAGGATTTAACTTGTGTATTAGGACGCTGTGTGTGTTGTGTGTGGCTTATGGCCATCGCCTCTGCAGAATGTCTTGATCTACATTGTATCAGACTTCTCATTGTCCGTTGCAACAATGCAGGTTGCATATTTTGTCAGGCCAGTGAATCCCTAGCATACTACTTGCGAGAGTGATAGAAACGATTCTATGAAGACACATTCACACAGCTTTTGATTTCAAAACATTGCATTCTAACCCGTCTAATACTTTTTGAAATATAATATAAAAGTTAAAAGGCTATGTGTAACTTCAAAATTGGTATTTCTTCAAAAGATGTAATTTTCATATAAGGTGTCGTCTATAAATGACGTCACGCACCTGAAAACAAAAAGGTGGGGGCTGTCGACAATAAATGACGTTTTGTGACGAAGGTGGGGTTGTAAGCAATGTGACGTCACAGCAAAACGTGAAACTTTAAATAAAAGTTCCACTTAAATATTTGACTGTTTACAATTCATTTAATGCTGTTTGCATGAGCATCATGCGTGTCACTATTTCAGAGTGCAAACTAACACTAACACTATTAAGTTAATACATGTTCATGTGACAAAAAAGTGATTTGAAACATGCTGAATATCAAACAGAAAGAAAGGCTTTCATGTTGGGGGGGGGGGGCGCCAAAGCTATTTGTGTGATGTCATTCTAGTGAGGGCGTGGTCTAACTTTTTGTGACGACGTGTGTCGACGAGTGGGGGTGAAAAATCTATCAAAATCGCTTGACGTCATTTATGGACATTCCCTCACCAACAATACAAGATTAATCTTGGGCTGGAAATCAATGATTCTTCACTTCGTCTGGTATAGATGAGCAAATTTTCCAAATATTTTTCAGCTTTTATAGCCACGGTAAGTACCTCCTTCATCTCACGACTTGCCAGGTCGTTCATGCCTTTATTCATTTCTAGTTTTCTAGATTTAATCCCATGAAATATAATAATGGGCTCGCTTATCGCTAGATCATATTTAGAAATCATCTCAACAATCTCAACAACGTTTAATTGCTCAAATTGTTGAAGGCTCATTTTATTTTAACCGCAAAATATTTTATTTTATGGAAAACAGCTCATCGTAATTAAAGATGCAGAATTCCTAGAAATAAAAATTTATTTATTTTAAAACATCGTTGAAACTATATGTTACTCAATTCATTAAAAATAAATCCTCGAGAAATGTATCTTTAAAAAAATATAAATAAACCTTACAAAATTACAAAGAACTCGGGAAAGAGCTCACAAGATTGATTTCTGGTGAATATTCACCAATATAGATAAAAGTAACACCTTTAGTTAAATCACTGAAGCTCGAAACACTAAATAGAAGACAAAGAGCAAAATATAAAGTAGGCATTAAATTCTAACATTGAGACACAACACAACAATCTAATACAATACTACATAATATATATAAATAATGTCATAGACATGGGGACGAAACAATTTTCTTGAACACACACATACGAATCCTACTTTTTCACGTCTAGCATTCGAGCGTTAAATGGGTCACCTGAACAACCAAGAAAAACAACCCCCTATCAACAGTCAAAACTATTGTAAACATCCAAGACTAAACATAAACCAGGTATAATCGTGGGAGGGAATAATCTTCTGTAATTTATTTACAGTTTACAGTTGCGCGTTTTTTTATGTGACGTCGCATTTCTTAAACGCCCCCCTCTCATCACACATGCGAGACCACCCTCCCCAAAGTACATGCACATTATAAACAGAGTAGGCTATTAAGTAAGTAAAGCCATTATTGACATAGTGGGCTCGGATGCCGTCCATAAATGACGTCACACACCTGGGGGTTGGGGGGGTCCACAAATAGTGACGAGGAAGAGGGAAATGTGAAGTTACATCAAAACTCGACACTTTAAATACACGTTCCGCTTAAATATTTGATTTCTTACAATTTTATGTCATTTTGCTTGGCTTCGTGCGTTTTGCGATATTAGAGTGCAACCTTACACTAAATACATACTTGAATGACAAAAACAAAAATTATTTGAAAAATTTTCTTTTTCAAATAGAAAATAAGATTTTTTTTCTTTCTTTTTTGCGGGTTGTGGGTGAGGGGGGTTTGTGACGGAATATTTGAAGCCTCAACGTTTTTTGACGACACGTGACGTGGGGTGAAGGGGGGCGAGTGAAATCGAGCTATATCGCGTGACGTCATTTATGGACGCCCCCTTGGATTGAGTGTTTTCATAAAAACATGATAACTTCGACTGTTGTATTTTTTTTTACACCATTTCCCAGGTGAAAAATTGATATTATATACTGTATTTGAAATATCCGTCGAGCTTGATCCTGCAACTCCTCCTGAACCATACAGATAGAGGGTTTGGGTCTGTTTCAAATATGTTAAGGAGGTCTCAAGGGTGTGCAAGGGCAAAAAAAATATCGAAAAGTTTTACTGGATTTCCTGAAAATTAAAAAAAATAATTAAAAAACGAAAAAATATTAGTTTTTTGTTAATTTCTTGCCAACCATAACAGTCATAGTCTATATTATGTGGTTGAAATAACGCCAAACGATAGTGATAGCTAATAATATTTAGAACAATGTTGAGGAAGGATTTTTTTTTTAATTTGTCTGTTTTGTTTAGTTTCAAAATTATTGATTTCAAATAACTTTTAATTTAATCTAGAATGATAGTTAATTGGGTTTTGGCTAAACTTTTGCCGCTTTGTGGATGCGCATCATTTATTGACACGTTTTTGGTGTGATGTAGCGTCCGGGGATATGACGTCATATTTTGTTTTGTTTCAGAATTATTTATTTGAAATTACTTTTAATTTTTAATATAATCTGCTAGAATGATTCAATGATTTCACTTGAATAAAAAAAAAATCGGAAATTCTTTTTTGGAAATTGCGTTTAAATACTCATTCGAGTTATTTTTATTACTTTTTTTTAAGTTTCAAGGGACCACATATTTTTGTTGACATTTACGAAAACTTGGCTAAAACCTATATCTCCGACCGGAGCGTCGCGTCTCTTCCCGTTGCTATGAAGGATAGTTGTTATTTTAATTTTAGGGTTTGGGTTAGGTATAGCTTTAGAATTTTCTGAAAATTCACGGGGCTCGCACTATTTTTCCGGGCCGGTGACGTGCCATAGCTACGAGATGGCCGCCGATAAGTTCAATAAGGTCGGCCCGGTCGGAGATATAGGTTTTAACCGAAAACTTTATTAAAATTTGCATTTGCGCTATCAATAAAATCATTTATTTATTTTTTTTAGATTACCGTCGCAACGGTTGCTGCCATTTAGGGGATTTTTTTAACTCTTTAATATAACCCGGAAGTATAATTTAAATTTAAATGGCTATCTGGAAGTCAACAGTGACTCTGCTGTCTGCCAAGCAACGTTTACATTCTTTACTTTTACAAGATCTACAGAACTTTCGATATCTCTTGAATTTTAAAAACTCTTGTAAATTCAGGTAGAAATTCGAAAATAATTAAAACTTGCGTCATTCTTCACTCGTTAATTCGTCATGTTATTTGTTTGGGCATCGACATGGCCCGGCATGAGGCATGGCATGATTGAAACTGACTCTGACTGACTGATGATGTTCATGTATTGAGTAGTGTAACCTGGAAAACATTGCTTGTTATTTGCCATTTGCACAACCTTTAACTTTAACCATTAACTGCTAGGCAAGGCCTAATCTTTCCATTGTATAGCTTGCATATAAAAATGGGTAATCTTGGACTCACTTGGAGTTGGAGTTAAACATCCACAACAATTTTTTTATTTAATAATAATAAAAAAATTTTACTGTCTGTAATGCCACTTTAAGTACTTTGTTACTTTGTTTATTTTTATTTTCTTCTTGTTGAAAATTGAAAAAGTGGAGGATGTGATTCACAATAATTGATCATTAAAATTAATATAATTAATTAAATTAATATACTTTAAATTTTTAAAAATATAAAACTTAGAGTAAGAGGGTACAAACACAATTTCAATTACCAAATTCAGCATTTAATTAACTGTTCTTAATTGACTAAATCTACCCTCCACACTAACACACTTATAGTGGTAAAAACCTGTATCTCCGACCGGGCCAACCTTATCGGAGGCCATCTTGTTGCTATGGCACGTCACCGGCCCGGAAAAATAGTGCGACCCCGTGAATTTTCCTAAAATTCTAAAGCTATACCTAACCCAAACCCTAAAATTAAAATAGCAACTATCCTTCATAGCAACGGGAAGAGACGCGACGCTTCTGTCGGAGATATAGGATTTAGCCCTTATAGTTTATAGTATAGTATAGACTATTGACCTCCTTTGATTTCTATTTTTAATGTGATGCCAGCTCACCTATGCTTGCCCTATTTTTACTTGATAGATGTTTTCTCTGCGCCAAACTACATACTACAGTTCAGGCATGTATTTAGATTTAGCAAACAAAATATTGCCTTAAATTTTACGTAAGAGTAAGGCATTTCAGTCAATGATTATGAGGTTCTGAATTCTTTTGTATGAATCAATAAAAATGTGCGGTATATCAGGCTTGGGCTTGGCTAATTTCAGGCTGTCTTTTAAGTTTTCTTAATTTCTATTTGTTTTTAACTTTTCAGCTTCGGCATTTAACTCAATGTGTGTTAGATTAATAAAGTTATTTTGATTTTTAGCTACAGAATTCATGTATAACTTGATTCTTACTTAAGTTTAAATTTTTAGTACTGATACATACATTTAGGGGGCGTGGTGGTCTAAGATGTAGCCAGCTGGACTACCGAACCACCGCAAGAACTCGAGTCGCAAGTTCAAGCCGTGGTACTGGCAAGGCCCCGGGCATTGTGCTAACCACACAATCCCATGCTCGTTAGTGGTCAATGAAACTTTTGAACGCTACTTCACTTGCTCCCATGGACATTCGTGGTCTGTAAGGAATCATTCATACATACATTTAAATCTAAGAAAATGCTGTAGTCAAGACTAGAGACAAACATCAATCACTTGTCATTAGCGCAATCAGCATGCATCGCATGTCTCAGAAACTAAACATGTCAAAAGCTAGGGTTTGCTCTATTTGCCTCTAGACTTCACCTCAGCTTAGTTTTAATTTCTTTTTATTAGCTTCATTTGTTTTTGTTATATTTGTTCATTGAAAAAGGCTCTTTGCCGAAACGTTTGTTGTTTTGCGACATCCTTATCAGTAATATCGGGCTCATACATACCCTGTTTACAAGTTATCCATCTTATCCATAAGCCTGATTGCAGTCTCGGCCGTGGTACTGGCAAGGCCCCGGGCATTGTGCTAACCACACAATCCCATGCTCGTTAGTGGTCAATGAAACTTTTGAACGCTACTTCACTTGCTCCCATGGACCTTCATGGTCTGTAAGGAATCATTCATACATACATTTAAATCTAAGAAAATGCTGTAGTCAAGACTAGAGACAAACATCAATCACTTGTCATTAGCGCAATCAGCATGCATCGCATGTCTAAACTAAACATGTCAAAAGCTAGGGTTTGCTCTCTTTGCCTCTAGACTTCACCTCAGCTTAGTTTTAATTTCTTTTTATTAGCTTCATTTGTTTTTGTTCTATTTGTTCATTGAAAAAGGCTCTTTGCCGAAACGTTTGTTGTTTTGCGACATCCTTATCAGTAATATCAGGCTCATACACACCCTGTTTACAAGTTGTCCATCTTATCCATAAGCCTGATTGCAGTCTCGGCCACATTGTGTTCTTTTCTCAAAATTCATGGGGTCTGGGTTTGAAATACTGTTTTGAGGGTAACTCTTTCATTCAGTATAATTATTAAGTGCATGCACCATTATCTCCATAGGTAAGAGATCCAACTGCATATCATTGTAGAGACCTATTCCAACTGATCTAGAGGAATGCAAGAAAGTTTCTAGCACAAAATTATAATTACCATCAGAATGAGCTCTGCTCATCTTTTATAAATCCATTTTTTTTATTTGTTCAAAAAAGTTGCAGAACAGTTGAGACAGGAATGAATTCCTTGGATGTTGTTGTGGCCAAACTGAAAAAGTTAGCACCACTTTCTTTGGCAGGTAAGATGAACGTAATGAAGTACAAATGGGGCTTCTCACTGCTTATGTTATAGAAAAAAAATTTCATGGAATGTCCAAATTTCCTTTACTTTAAAAAAATGTTTTAAAAAACTTTGAGATCTGATCTGTGTGTGCTTACCCATACACTAGTGTCAACCTTACCAGCTATTGAAGTTGCTTTTAAATATTTTGTTTGTAAGATATTTTATTATCTAGCAACATGATAAATATTACTGTTATGTGTAATAAGGAACAATTATTTTATTTTCAGGCAGCTGGGACAATGTTGGACTTTTAGTAGAGCCATCGCCACCCAAATACATCAGTAAGATCATGCTGACCAATGATCTGACAGCTGCTGTCATGGAGGAGGCTAAAGATAAAACAGTGGATCTCATCATCTCGTATCATCCTCCAATATTTGCTCCTTTGAAGCGTCTCACACAGGGCTCATGGAAACAGAGGCTGGTTGTTGAATGCATTGAGAATCGAATAGCATTGTTTTCACCTCACACATCACATGATGCACTAGAGGGTGGTGTCAATGATTGGCTTTTATCAGCTTTTGGTGAGAATGGTATACATAGTTGTCTAACATTGAAATTCCAAGTCTTTTACCTATATGTTTGGGGGTCATTTTTAAATCTCCACAGAGGCTCAATACAGTCACCCCAGTCCTGCCAGTCAGTTTTACTTCAGTTTTTACCCTAAATCCAACTTTCAGCTGTATCTAATGTTTGTATCTCTCAATCTGGTTAGAAGTGTCTAAGTCAGAATAACTGTCAGAAGTGTTATATTTTTATATATATATATAATTCTCATGGTTCAACCATGCTGTTTAACCCCACGACCAATCAGCTGGCAAGAAAAGGTAGTGCAGAGGGTGGGGGGTTATCAAGACCAACAATGCGTTCAATTGAGGTCAAATACTTTGTACTTTCAGAACAACAGAATAGCATGCATTTCGTAGTGTAGTGGTTATTACATTCGCCTAACACGCAGAAGGTTGTAGGTTTAAGCCCCATCTAAGACATTACTTTTTTAATTTTTAAAAATGTTGTTTGTGCCCGTTTATTTCCCACTTTCTTTTCAAACATGACTTCGCAACACGGCTGTTAGCTTTGTTTCTTGACATTGGCATAATAACTTCGTGCTCTCCGTTGTGCTCAGTGACAGAAAAGTAGTCACGCACTCTCCTCCACAATTAATTTCATAAATGTCACCCGTCACTAAATCATTAGTGTATATGATACGACGTGGGTCGGCTAGTTCTTTATATAAATCCACATGCTATTATATTTTGTTATTATATTTTACTTTATTTTTTATATAAAATTTTATTGCTTATAATATAAATTTCATTTAAGATAGTTATTATTTATTTCCTGCAGAGGTCAACAATGATTCTGTCAGACCTGTTGAATTCAATGAAGATTTTTCTGAAGGCCTCACTCATGTTCTAGAGATTGATTTTGAGCCGTCAAAGTTGAAAGAGATCAGAGATCAGGTTCTAGTGTCACAGCTTTCTCCTGAATCACGTCTCAGGAAAAACAAAGATGCTTTTGTTTTTAACTCTGTCAAAATAGGATCGTGAGTGAAAGTCTTAATATTTAACTATTGCTTTTTAATTTTAAATTGTAGTGTTATTTTGTAGAGCATGTAAGAAATTTTTTGGCATTTCTCAATGCACGTAAATTTTTAATACATTTTTTCTAAGGCTGCGGAAATTATCGATTAATTTCTGGATTAATTGGTACAATTTTTTATCAATTAAAATTATTTTAATCGATAAAATAGCAATTAAATATAAAGGAAATGTTTTGAACAATTTTTACGATTTATTAATGAATAATTAATTATTAATAATTAACAATAGTTTGCTTTATTTATGTACAAACTACTCAATTGAAAAAAAACAACAGATTTTAAAAGTTTAATCTTTAAAATAAGCTGTTTTTAAAAGGAAAATGATATAAAAACTAAACATTGTTTTTACTTAATTAACAAAATTTTAATTCATTGACATTATTTTGAACTACTTATATTTAAATTTAAAAAATGTCAATTGCCTGTTTTTGTTACTTCCCTTGAAATTTTCAGTTTGATGATGTCATCCATCTTATTTTTAGCTTTAATAAATTATCGATTAATTATTCGGTAATTTGTCAAAAGTAAACGATTAAATTTAAATTAATCGATAACAGCCCCAATTTTGTCACATTAAACTGTATCAAGATTTAAAGGATTTTGCTTAAGGCTACTCTAAAGCACAGGTTACAAATGTTTCTTTTCAACTGTTGTAGGCACCTAATAATTAGGCCAAAGAAATGACGATGCAATGTTTTTGATAAATTGTTTTCAGAACATCAGCCAGTGATACATGCAGACTGCAAGTGGAGTGTAACAAAGCAGAACTGACAGCCATGCTGAAAGGTCTGGCTTCCAGCAAGCAACAAGAGCACTTCAGTGTCAAGCATCTGTCTAAGGTTTTCAGCTGGACCTGTTGTGTCTTATGTTTGCATGTTTCTATGTAGTAATTCTGTGCTGTGTATTTTTGGTACCTCGTCCTTCTTTTGTAAGCAATTGTCCAACAGACAGTCTGAGCCTAGCTCACACTGGCTCCCATGTTCATAAAACAGACATTGTTTCAGTTTACATAATTCCATGTTGACTGAAGACTCAAGCATGCCTAAGAGTTACAGGAGTTGCACTAGTAGCAGTAGACACAGGCTTGTCAACCAGCAAGTGCTGAAGGGCTTTATATTTATATATTAAACTTTGTGACTTCACGCCTTTGCACTCATCCACGTGATCTGAGAAATAATTTAGTGTAATTTAATAAGTTATCGTGTGTTTTAATGAGTGCCAGCCTGTAACTAACTCTTTTGTGTTTTATTTTCTACCTGAATGTTGTTTGTTGTTATTATTAAAAAGGCTAAAATATAATTTAAGCATATGTAAACTTTCATTTGAGACTCCACCCCATAGCCTTTCATTAGCAAAATCTCCTTAATCAGTCTCTCTCCGCCCATCAGTGGATATGGCCCATTTGTCCAAAAAATAATTTTAAAATTATTTTACTGCTTTAAATTTCATTGTTGTGGTTGCAACAATTACATTTTCCAGAATTTTATACTAATATCTGTTATATATAAGTTTATTGCACAAACTTTTTTCACTCTTCATCTTTAGACTTAGACAGATATTGTAACAAAGTTAAACCTATCAAATCTGTATTAATATTTCATTCCCTGTCTTTCAGCACAGATTTCTTATTTTTATTTTAAGAAGCTATATTGTTAATTGTAGTATGTAGGAAATAATTGGCCAGTTACACACATTAGTCTCTGTAAAAAGTATTTTTTAAATTATGACTGTTTGCTCAAACAAATTTTTGGAATTTTAGAAAACTAATGCAACTAAATGTACATTTTCAGAAGAGAAATCTCCCATTTTATAATTTATTTTCTACATTGGTCCTTGCAGAATTTTTTTGTTGTAATTTCCTCTAATTTAAATTTTTTGTTTCCAGGTGCCAACACATGCAACAGGAATGGGTAGACAAGCCGAATTATCTCAGCCTATTCCCTTGTTAGTGGCTATTGAAAAGGTCAAAAGGCATTTGAATATTCAATATGTCAGTGTGGCTAGGGCACAAGGTGAGAATCAATCCAATATACTTTCATTTACTTTTTATTTAGTATTTGAACTCTGTAACAAAGAGAAAGTATTCAAGCTCAACAACTGTCAGTGGAATTGGCAAGTCTTTTTAGACTGAACAATTTACTAAAATAAATTAATACTATTATCAAGATAGATTCACCTATATATATATATACATATACATACTTATAATTATATCATTATCTGAAGGCTTACCAGAAAAAATGAAAAAAATCAAAAGACAAAGAACACTTTTAGCTATATATTGTATCTTCAATAGACAAAATACAGGGATAGAGTTGAATTAAAATAAATTTGCTATTTTTCTTATGAGGTTAAAAGTAATTTTATCAAATAATGTTATATTACAGTATTAACAGTTACTATATTATTTTTTCTTACATTAACTACAGGCAAAGAGGAAGACATGATCCAGTCTATAGCAGTGTGTGCAGGCTCGGGATCTAGTGTACTTCAGTCTGTCACCTGTGATCTGCTAGTCACTGGGGAGATGTCCCACCATGAAGTGCTGGACGCTGTCCATCGTGGATGCAATGTTATTCTGTGTCACCATAGCAACACAGAGAGGGGCTATCTAGTGCACTTGTGCAAAAAACTGATAAACACTTTAGGAAGTTCTATAGATATTTTTGTATCTGAAACAGACAGAGATCCTCTAGAAGTGGTTTGATGAATGTTAGTCCTTCCTTTAAATTTTATGTCTCGAATCTTTTTACTAAAGAACAACCATCTGCAAGAATTTAGCAGAACATTTGGCAGTCTCAATTTTTAAAAATTATTATTATGCTCACAAAATGTGAATCCAAAAAAAAACAACTTTAAAACTAATTTGTCCATGGTTATCATTTAGTTGCTTTGGGTTCAGGAATAGATGGTCTTAAATAAAATATTATTTATGTTATGGAAATGTTCCCAATTTCCTCTAAGTTAAATATCTTGTTTAATCAAATAAAATATTTTTGTATTCCCTTTTTCAACTAAGAGAAATATGGTTATTTATGAAATCTGTAGAAAATTTATTGAAAATACCATCATTTTTCTAAAGCCAATAAATAACACAAAATATAAACTATATTTTAAATTATAATTTATATTACTAAACTCTGTCCTGACAACAAACTTTCAGCTAATACAATTTTTTCAAATGTGATATAAATGAAAAAACATAAGTTGGTTGCAAAACAAATATATTCCTGTGCCAAGTAAAACTTGAATGATCTAAATGTACTATTTTACACTTAACAATTGCTATGTGTATTTAATTTCTCTTAATATCTTAACAGGTTAGTGACAATGCAAAGCATACTACTAATCAGGTATTTATAGGTGCTTTACAAAATATAATTCTAATGGTTTCTTTCCTGGAACTCACATAACTGTCAATTTTTGTAAATACAACTTCCTGGTAATGTGCCCATCTGAAAATTTCTTCTTTTTTTCAGCCAGAAAAAAAAGTGGTCATACAGTGTTGCTTTCATGGCTTAAAATATTTTTAACTGCCCTGAATTACCTCTAAATCAAGTAAATGTAGTAGCCAGGTTCTCCAATGTTTTTAAGTCTTTACACTCCATTTATATACAGGAAAAAGGCTTTAAAATATGTTCAAGTATTGAAAAGGAAAACAATTAAACTTAATTTTCAGATTTAATGTAAAATGCCTTGAACATTATGGCTCATTTTCATAAATTTCTTCAAAATTTCCCAGACCGTTTTTTTGTATCATCAGTTATGGATATCAGGAATTATTCACTCAAATAAAATATGATTTTTCCCAAAGCTTCCCACTTGAATGAATGTCTTGCCTTAATTCTGTCAGTAAAGCTGACCTATAATACATCTTTTTCTTTCCTCTGAGAATATTACTTGTTGTGATAGGCTGATATGTTTATCTTGATTTAAATACATTTCAGGTGTTATAAAAACATAATAATTATGTCTAAAGCAAAGACTGAATCAATCCAGTGTAAGTGTAAGGTATGTTTGTCATTGCATTTACAGCTTAGCTCAAGTGAAAAAAATGTAAGACTGCTGGTAGAAAATATCAAAACCTTTTAGTATTGATTTGAATAAAAGGTTTCTTTATTGTGATATTTTTTCCCAAGAAAAGCCACTGCCACAGATGTTTTTAATGGATAAAGTTTTTTTGTAATAGAATTTGTATTTCCATTTGTCAATTTGATTTGTGTGATTACAAAAGTATATTTTGCCAGGAGCATTGAAAGACTTGACAGAAAATAATAAAACACTACTCTAACTGTCCTTGTTTATTTTTTTTCCATCATTTTGTTAAAATAAGTATAAGTAGTAATTTATTGTAACGGAATTGTTACAAAGTGTGATGATTAAAATAAAAAAATGTATGTCTGTCAGTGAATCAAATGCACATGAAATAAGTATATATATATATATTAAAAAATTGATTCAGTCACACCCACAATAACAATATATATCTTCTGCTTTAATTAGTGTTCATTTGTCTAATTGAAAGTACTGATTTATGATGAGGATTTAATGTTTTTTATTATAACTATTTTCATTGGTATTTGTTTAAATTATCTGCAAGATCTCACAAGTTCCTAGACATGGATTAAAATAATATTTCATTATTAAATATGACAAATAATTATTTGCTTTACACTTATGTTGTTTAATAAAATTAATTTCTAAATAATTTTTATTTTTGTTAATTTTTTTTTTTTTAAACTTATTGCAATTTTTTTTCATCTTTTATCAAAATTTCAGATTTTCAATGTTTTTTTTTGGGGTCCCATAACCTTGTGGTTATGGGGGGTTCTAATGGTTCCATTAGACGTTTCTTGGGCTTGGTAGACCTTGACGGCGCCCATTTCCTTTCCAGGTCAGCAGAGGACTTTAAGCAATAGTCATTAATCAGCGTTTTATAGTGCCTTTAACATGGACTAGATCCCATGCCCCTCAGCTTGTGAGGCAAGCGCACTAATGACTTAGCTATCCAACCAAACAATAGATTGGATTAAAAGCAAATACATGATTGTATAAACATCTTAATTTGAATGATTTATCTTAAAGAACAATAACAGTAAAAGATTAAATTATTAACAAACCATTTATTTACCATAGTTGACATTTACAAAGTTGTTACACTTAAATATAATAATATAATCTATTGCTTCGGTGATCTCAACTCCTTGTTGAAATAAAAAATTCCTCAGAAAATTTACCCTGGTATATTTGTATATAACTGATTTGAATACAAAGGTTTACATTTATATTACAAGAAATGTTAGTCCTTAAACAATGAAAATATTTATATGCAAATGGAATCAATCTGTGGGCTATACATCAAAGTCCAGGTCAATCTGCTGAGCAATTTTCTCATCACTAGGAATATATAACTGTTCCACAGGAGTGATTAGACTTGACAGGCCATGATTCTGAAGGGTGCTATATTGTTCATTTACAAAGTCTGTGATGTCTTTAATGTTCATGATGTATTTTCCAGAATAATCAAGCAAAGTCTGTCCAATAATAGAATGGAAATTAAATTTATAAACATGAATAAAAACAACCAAATTATCATATTTTCACTTCACCCAAATTCTTCAGAAACCTACATTTAATATAACTATGACGGCTAATATGCATCCATTTTACCTTTCCCTTTAGTCCTAATTGGATAGCTTTGCGGGTTAATTTCTCTCCTTGATGATCATGGTCGGGGTCCCATTGCAAACGTACTTCTAAGTCTTTCTTTTCAAATCCTTTTTCTTTTTGCTTCTAAACAAATTTTTTAATGAAAAGAAAGGACTTTTATTGCTGTAAGTTAAAATTTGATTAATTATAGTATAGAACAATGACCACTGGGCAGCCTTTTTATTTATCTAAGATTTCCTAGGATTTTGAAGGATTTTAAATTTTGAAGTTCAATGAACTCAACACTGCAGAACTATGTCGCAGTCAACAAAAAAGGGATATATTGTAAGGATGTGCTGTGTAATTAACAAGATAATGAGTCTTCATCCACATGCCCAGTTCAGTCTGAAGAACCAATAAAATTTCAACAAAGACTCAAATAGGCACATAGCCTGTATGTCAGGAATACACTAAGTGATGGTGTCTAGGGGGTGAACAACTATGAATACAATACTTACACAGTTGAAGATATTAACTCTTGAATATTTATAAAAACACATCTATTATTTTATTTATCATACATTTGTAAGCGAGTTTCACTAGCTAAGTTAACTGTACTATAGGGTCCATGAAAATGATAACAAAACCAAGTCTCTCAGATTTCACACCCTCAGTCCATCTGCCCCATCTACAATAACATTCCCCCCCTGCATATTCCTACCGTTTGTCATCCTTAACTCTCATGTGTGGACTATTTTCACACAGCATATTAATACTTAAAATCTGTGATGCTCAAATGAACACTATAAACAACTTAACTTCCACCCCAAACAAATAAGACCAGAAAAAACTTCAATAGATCCCTTCATAAAACAACCAAATGAAACATTAGCACATTACGTGATACTCATATGCACTTCAAATATTCACAAAACATCTTTTTAATCTACCAAAAATACTATCACCCTGTATATTAACAGCTGTAGGGAGTGTGTAAATTATTCCCCCTGGCTACAGTTTAAGTGTACATTCCCAACAAAAAGTGGAAAGGAATAATTTGATGAACTTGCAACATTGTTTATATTATTTAATGATAGATATTTATCAAATCTTTTATTAAAATTATAAATGAAGCATTGACCGAATTATTAAAATTTTGTCATTTTATAAATTGTCATCACTTAAGTGTAAAAGTAAAAGCAAAAGCCAAATAGAACAAAAGAATAATCATTTTAAAATTTTATCAAATTAATTTTGTTTAAATCAAGTACAACTAAGACCTTTCCCACAAGTTGATAAACATCAGATAGGCATCATTTTATTTGGTACTATAGACAAAAATCAATATAAGATTAAAGCAGGCAAAAATCATATCAATTAGGCCTACCCTGTATAAACACTCAGAAGTTATTTATTTTTATTTCCACACACAAAAATTTTAATTTGTCAAATAAGACTACCAGGATTTCCTCACTTTCATTCATAACTTGATGTATTGCTAATAGCTACTTACCTGCATGGTGTAAGCTTTTGAGAGAATGTTCTCAAACCCTTGCCTGGTAATTCGAACTGCTAGCACTCGCTCTTGATTTATTTTTTGTGCCCACCCACAGCGATACATCATCCACATGAAGCTTGTTTTTATCCAAGACATCCGTTCCAAGCTATAACTGGAACCTCCAAATCTAAATAAAATCCATTTAAGTTGACTTTGACTTTTTATAACCATGCTTCTTTTTTTCAACTCTCCAATATGAAATTAAACATAAAACTCACTCAATAGCTAAAGCAATCTAACAGCTCATTCCCATAAGCATTGTTTTCCACTGCGTTTCAAAATTTGGTTTCATTATCATTAATAATTTTTTTTTTTTTTTTTAATCATTGGTTCTACGCAATTTAAATTCATAAAGTAATTCAGATTTCAAGTCATGATAGTGATTTTTCTCAAAAACAATATTTTTAAAAAGTGATTTTAAAAAATATTTTAAAATGCCTAGATTTCACAAACAATATCATGTATATGTGGGTAAGGATGTAAAACGTTATTATAACATGTTAAATTGATATATATCATAAGTCATGGTTATACTAAAATGATTATTTCTATGATCTATCCACAGGTTAGATTCCCTCACTACCTCTGATTTGTGACAGCAAAATCTGCTATGGATGCCTTGAAAGCCTGGTACACAGTTACAGATTTGTCATCATAGTGTGCCAGAATGTGTCTCCCTTTGGTGGGCCACTTTTTCTGCTGTTTGATATAGTATTCAGTCTTAAGTTCCCAATCTTCTGAATTAGCTTTGTCCACAGTAGGCCTAGTCATACTTGGCAAGACATTCTCTACTTGAGAAGATTGTGTTTCTTCTTCCTCTTGGGGTAATGCAACTGATGCCATTCTTTAGTAAGAAAACAATTATAGGCAAACATATTAGAATATAAATATGATTAAAATTAGCATAAAATGAGTGATAAACAATGTTTCCTTGTTGAAGCGGATAGGCTTTAACTGTGAATAATAAACTATTAACGAAAGCCATCCACCTGTAAGTTCACGCAAAAGTCTTAAATCTATTCTAATCTATATATAGACTATTATAGAATATAGACTTATACTTATAGACAATAATATAGTATATATAGTAAAGAATAGTCAACAGTATTATTTAATATTATTTAATATAAATATGACATATAATAGTAAAATAATAGTTTTATAAATTTAAATAATTATAATTAAGTAATTGAATTGTCATTTATTAAATTTAAAAATTATTTTCAAGACTTTCAAGCAAATTATTATATTATTAATATGAATATTATAATAGTATAGTATAGTATAGTACAGTGGAACCCACTTACCTCGAGCTCGCTTAGCTCGACCACCCCATTAAGTCGACGGTTTTTATTGGAACCGCCAAATTCTCTCTTTGTCTTAGTATTTTCTCGTCGTTTAATTCGATTTTTTTAAGTCGCCGAAACCTCATAACACGAGCACAAAAAAGGTCAAATTTGCCACTTAACATCGGTTA
>MUZC01000084.1:65955-141688 GCA_002072015.1 Radix auricularia
CTTTTAGTCAGTCATGAATTCATGAAGGTAGAAGGGCTACAAATAGTGCGGTGTGAAAGGGAAAGCTGAGCAGAATACACATGAAGAATAGGGACTGACTGGGTCGTGAGGGACGTTTGAACGATGTGAAAGTTATTAAAACTTTGTAAACTTTGTGGTCATGGATATATCGAGATTGATTAAACTTGTTTGAAATAAATCGAGTGTTGGTGAATACTTCCACTTCCAACGTTCAGTGTTGTACTTTGTGTTTCCATCTCAGCCAAGACTCTTTCGGAGTTGCCGACGCTGGTCGATATCTGTGGCCCAATGAGGACCTAGATAGATCCCTTTAAACAACAAATCTGCCAGTCATTTATGGACGGCCCCTAATTTCCCATTACACTATTTTATCAAAACATCTCTCTTTCTTCGTTGACACAAACACATTATCATCTTTACAGTTATTAATTTAATGAATGAATGAATGACTCCATGAAATGTTATATTTTAAAGTTATATACTAAAATTTATTGTTTCGTCAATTTTTTAATAAGTCCTTTTTATAAAACATTTTCAGTCAGAAAATTTATTTTAGCATGGGTCGACCCAGGTAAAAAACATCTGGCAAGCAGTTTCCTAGATAAACAAAATGGACGTTTTGTGACCGATTATGTATTATATAGAGTCTAAAAAATGCTTTAGAAATTAAAAAGACTCCTAAATTAGCGCTGTAATAGCTGAAATACAACATATAATAATATTTAATAATGCATTTAATAAATTAAAAACGTAAGATTTCACGAGAAAATTAAATTTCGCTCTAAAATAATATACGAGTAAAATCTGCAGGATTACCTCGATTAAAATAATTTTAATCGATAAAATAATTTACCGATTAATCAATTAATCGGTAATTTCCGCAGCCCCAGTAATAATAAATAAGAGGTAATTAACTTTAGTTAAGTCATGTAGCACTAGCCAAGTCTCGGTGAGTTGTCTGCCGTTACTCACTTTGTAGTAGTAGTAGCAGCAGACACTTCGAATAAAGTTCATTTAGCGCACTTTAAATTGGGGTCATTTTATAAAAAAAAAACGGATCCAAAAAACCTACTATATTATTAGGAAATTGAACCACACCTGCGTTGGTGTTGTAAATTTGCGGAATTCCAGTTTCAAGATCAATTTAAACACTCTGTACTATGCTCTCACTCTCACCATGTTTACTACTCATTAAACTTTTAAATTTTAACCCCTTGAGCAGTGCTGCCAGCGACAATTTTAAGAAAAACCTAGCCAACATGTCAAAATAAACCTAGACATGCTAAAAAAAATTTTAAAATGACGTCACAAAGCTCCCCACCCTACCCCCTTATTTCAAACAGAGCATGTCTCAAATAATTTTTATTGTCAAGTATTATTCAAGTATGTATTCAGTGTAAGTGTAAGGGTGCCATTAAATAGCGTAAAGGGTGTGAGGCTATTTAAAACGTCACTAAATAGTTATGAAATATTAAAGTGGAGCTTTCATTTAAAGTTGCGCGTTTTTTAAGTGACGTCACAGTTCTTAAACAGCCCCCTCCCCTTGTCACAAATCTCACAAAAGTATGACTACATTCCATCCTTCCCCAAAATCGTTTTTGCATTGGCATTTAATATTAATATATTCTACATAACTATTTGTAAAATATACTTACATTTGAATTTATTTATCACTTATTAAGTTTATGTCATTATCTTTATAAATCCTTTAGTAATCTTATCAGCATTCTTGGAATAATTCACTATGTCTATCTGAGTCTTGTATTAGATTATCTTTAGCCTACACTCAATACCGCATATAATTGAGAGTTTTTTGTCTCATCGCCGACAGAAGAAAATTTTAGAGCCTCTAATAGTCTAATAAAATTGAATATTTTTGCCCAATCAAGTTGTTTTATTTTGTACCAGAATTGTACAGACATATGGCGCCACCTTTCGAATTTAGTAGCATAGAGCCATAGATTATGATAGATATAATAATGGAACATCAAAGAGCGGCTAAAAATACTGTTGCTACATACTGCTTATTTTTATTTTTGAAAAATCGAATTATTTAGAATGTTAATTGCATTTATTAAATTATTTTTGTTTCTTTCACATGGAATATTTACTATAAAAAAAACAATTTTTAAAAAAACCTAGATTATGACTATTTTTTAAATAAAAAACCTAGAAACCTAGACGAGGTTAAAAAAAAAAAAAAATAGATCTAGGTTGAAAAACCTAGCGCTGGCAGCACTGCCCTTGAGAGAACCAATGAACCAACTACCAGAACTTACCGGATTTTTTAAAAATGGTTTTATCTCATCTTATCTTATATGTTACAGACGCTCCTTCTGTACAGAAGATTATTGCGTCCTACGTATTTCTATGGTTTGTGTTTAGTCCTGTATTCTTACTAGTACTAGAGTTTTAAAAGATTATAAAGTGTTGGCTTTCCTGCTTTCTCCTGGATGTGGTGGTCGAGAGGTAGCGCTCTCGACTGTCATACCGATGGTCACGGGTTCGAATCCACACGAAGGTGAGGATTTGTTCTCGCGGCCTGAGGAGTCCCCGAGTCACCCAGCTCCGAATGGGTACCTAACTAGACAATAGTTAGGCGGCTGGGGTAATGCGTGGAACCTCTATAGCCGTGGCCTGTGACCGCTGCATCACTTGCCAACAGATCATCTCTCATGGTCTGTGGACGCAATTATCTTCTGCATAGAAGGTGCGTCTGTATATCTAAGATAACCCATTCCACGTCCGAATACCGGACGGAAAAAAAGAAAACTTGTATGTTTTTGTTCTTGCATATGGAATAAGAAAGGTGTTTTTATCTTTATGTCTATTTGAGGGTTGTATTAAGTTATCTTTGTGTTGTATGTCTAAATTAGAATTAATTGCCTATTATGTATAATTACTAATTTACTCTTGGTTCTTCCATCCTTTAGTGTTTCAAGGTTTAATGATTTAACTAATGGTGTTACTCTTGTCAGTTTTGAAAATTCTCCAGTAATGAATCTGGCAGCTCTTTTTTGGATTTGTTCTAAATTATCAATATTTTCTTTTATATAATTATATAAACTTAGACTTAGTTCAACAACAGAAGGGGGGAAAATGCGTTATATTTGTTGAAGAGCAACACATAATATATTTTTTAATTTTAATATTTAATAGTGGTAGTCAGTGGCGTAGCCAGAGGGGGCGGTGGGGGCGGTCCGCCCCGGGCGGCACACATTTTGAGTGGCGACATTTGTGGGCAGTTAAAAGTACAGCCATTTCCTACATTCACCATTTAATTTTTTGAAAAGGTAAAATAATGGTGAAACAAAAATATTCACAATTTCGAATCTTAGTAAACGGATCCCACAACATTTGTTTGATTACATTTTAGTTGTTATCACTAACATAAACTCTTTTAAAAAATTAAGTTCGCTCAAAAAAGGTATCAATTTGTTTGGAAAATCAATCGGTATACGTAATAGTTATATCAAAACTACACACAAAACACGTCACCGTTGGGCAGAAAAATATGTGCTATTAATATGACCACGGCAATTTTTGCGTGGAATTTCCACATGGGCAGAATGATTCGTGAACAAGTATCTATTTGACATGGTGGTTCAAACTTGCAAACGTGTGTTTTACTTGCAAGTAGCACTTTATGTTACTGTTTCATTTTTCATAATAGTGTTGTAAGGGAATGGAATTATTAAATTTATTTCGTTTTTATTGGACTAAAGTACCATAAATTAAAATACGGTTATTTATTAAAATGTTACGCATATCCAATTTAAGTAATGTGCAAATAATTTGAATTGTGACCAGAATATGAAAATATTCAAATTTCTCCGTTAATTAACACCGCAATAGGTAATGCATAATAAAAATTGACATCTGAAGAAGTAACTAGTAAAACGAGATCAGATGCTGGAATTCTAATTGATTCTATGCAACCTTTTTCTTTTGTATGTTTTGTTATAATATCTAAATTTAGTTAAGTTTTTTTTTTAAACTAATGCAAACCGATTTTGGAACAAAGTGATATGCTAATAGCCTACAAAACGCTGTTATATCAGCCAAAACAAGTTGTGAAGAAATATGAGTGTTGAAAATTTAGAAGACTTGGTTATATCTTTAGAGCAAGACGTGCAACGGGAATTATTTTTATTAATGGATAAAATTTAAAATACAATAAAAGAACCCTTTGATAAGGTGCATATCATTGTTAGATATTGTTAAATATGCGTGTATAGATCTAATACCATATAGATCTAATACCATATTATAGATCTAATACCGTGTAACCAGTGCTTTATTTCTAGCGAAAAATTGATGGGAACTCATTTCACACCTTTTTTTAAACTTATGTCAGAAAATACTATAGATTCTAGATCTAATAGTCTATAATTGAATTTTCCACTGAACGCAAATTTTATTGAATAGATATTTAAAGAAATAGACGTTTTTATAAGAAAATGTGAGACTCAAAGAGTTTATTTATAATAAAAACCGATCTGACTATATAGGTAGTTTATGTGGAAAAATGTATTCTACTGTTTTATAATACGGGTACCGTATTAGGCTTTAAAACCACTTCCAGAGTTTTCTCATGCTTTCATCTGACAAATCATCTCGGTTTCTGACAGTAAGTAAAATGCCGACTATTTATATAAATATACACGAATCTGGCCAAAAAAGGTATGGGAACTCAGTTCCCATGAGTTCCCACTGAAAAAAAAGCACTGCATGTAACCAACGAAATGAAGAAATTTCAACATCAAATTATTTACTGTTTTGACATTGATGAAGAAAATTTCAATATTGAAAGAAAAAGGATCCTAGTTTTTATAGCTGTTCATACACTACTGGAAGAGGCATTACATTAGAAGAGCGAGGGGAAAGACCCTTTTATCTATTAAAATTTATTCAACAGTATAGATTGGAAAACTATGTACCAAACAGAAAAATAGTAATTTTGCTAAAATTTTTCTCAATAATTGATATCAGTGTTGCTATTTATGAAAGAAGCTTCTCCAAACTGAAGTTGATAAAAAAAATATATATCTTCGTTCCACAATGAGTGATTTAAAAGCAAAAAAAATCTAGCAATATTGACTATAGAACAAGATATTACAAATAATTTGAAATTTTGATAGCATAATACACGATTTTTCTACTATGAAAGTTAGTAAAGTAAATGTATAAAGTATAAATATGTTTACATATTAATGTTGCCAATTACTTGTAAAAAAAAACAAAAACAAAAAACATTTTTCTATAATAAAAATAAAAGCAAATTAATTGGTAATGTTTCTTTTTTAAATATGTGTTGCCTCATTGGGGGGGGGGGGTTGACCTGCGACCTCAGTAACTTTCTTGTGGCCTTTAAAAAAACTTATCTTGTATTTTTATAAGTGTGTATTTATAGGTATATCATTTTATGCGGCGTCTTTTATTACTAAATTCAATGGAAAAGACGTAAACAAGGTAAGGGTTAGCCTGACCGGACGTAACAAAACAGGGAACGTTTTGGCAAAGAGCCTTTATCAACGAACATACAAGACACAAACAAAACGAAAATGAAAATAAAAAAATGAAAAATGAAGGAACTTAGCTGCGGTGAAATCCAAAGTATCCAAAGAAAAAGTGAAACTGAGAGATGACAGAGCGATTTTATATAGGAAAGCAGAGAGTGGGCGGGGCAACCGCCTAGGTGGACAAAGAAAAGACCATATTCATCCCATGTGGTGCGATGGTACCGTGACTTTCTATTAATCTGTTTTCAATCTTCTATAAGCCTGATTGCAGTCCTACCCCTCATTTTGTTTACTCTTTTATTACTGCTTAAAGAAATAGAGCATGCGATGGTAAAAATGTTTTCCCCCTTTACTTCGCTTCAATTACAATCATTTATTCATGTTTATTAATTTATAAAAATCCATCATATGATTGACTTTAGGGGCCATCCATAAATTACTTCTCGCTATTTTGGCTTATTTTTTTATCCCCTACCCCTCGCCACACATCGTCTGAAAAACTTATATCCGTTTTTCCTTATGACGTCCCAAAGCTTTGGCCACCCTTCCCAATCAAACCATATTTTCTATTTGAAAATGAATATGTGTCAAATCAATTTTATGTCATTTGAGTATGTCCTTGGTGTAAGGTTGCACTGTAATATCGTTACACACGTGAAGCCATGTAAAACGTCATTAAATAAAGTGTCAGTAATCAAATATCTAAGTGGAACTTTAAAGTTGCGCGTTTTTGATGTGACGTCAGATTTATTAAACATACCCCCTTGTCACAAATGTGGTAATCCCCCACCCCAGCGCGTGACGTCATATATTGATGGCCTCTAAAAATGGTGGCAAATTGGAGACCGCCCCGGGCGGCAAAATGTCTAGCTACGCCACTGGTGGTAGTAGATGTGACTACCAAAACTTAAGGATTTTTAAAAAATTCTAATACATTGTATTTAAATAAACTTATTTTAAAAATATATATTAATTTATTATTAAAAACGTGTGACTGTGACGTGTGTATTTGTTTACCTATTACCAGCAATACAGAATTTATCTTAAGTAGTAGTTTCAGTAGTGAGGAAAAGGAAATAATATTTTTATTACGTTTTTAGTGTTTATTTGTGTTTGCTCTATTTTATGACAAGTTGAAAGAAGTAAATAAAATATTTATTTTAATTTAAATGTGCGCTTGTCTATTATTATATAGATCTACTAGTTGCCCGCGGCGTATCATAATAGATAGTGCAAAGAAAGTGGGGGGGGGGGCTGAACAGACATAAACTACATCACGATGAAATCAGAACAACACGAATGAACCTCAGATGCGGGGATAGCTGAGACTCATTGTTGATCTGGAAAAATGTTCACCGTGGTTAGCTACTTGCCACCCCCAACCAGTGGCGGATTTAGCTTTGTCGGCGAGGGGGGCCGGGGGGCGAGGAGAAATCCAAGGGGCGCCAGCGCCAAATTTAACTAATAACCGAGCATTCCGTAGATACTAATACTGATGGACCTTTCGATGCATAAAATTCTTTGAAGGTATAATATTCAACGATTGTTTCTTCAAGGTTATTGTCGTTTTTGTAAATTTTGGATAAACTTCGAAAATAATCTTTATTTTTCGGAGGTTTGTGATGGATCAATACTATATAAATAAATAACTGTGCCCCCAAAGTCATTAAATCGATCATCTATTTCTGTTACAATTGTATCCAAGACAGATTTAAAGCTTGTAGTTAGATCATCCGCCCTTTCATCTGTGCTAGGTTCGCCTGTCATACTTTTCTGTTTTGCAATTTTCTATTCTTTAAATTTTGTTTTCAAAATCTAGTTTGGAACGATTTTTGTAAAAAATGATTGACTGACATATACTTTAAGTTTCAGAATTTCAAAAGCTGTATCGCTTCTCATTTTTTTTTAAAAACTTATTTCTTCCAACATTGATAAATTGTTTTGCCAATGGCCAATGCAATGTCAATGCTCTTGCGCTGCAAGTAGTTTTATAACACGAAGAAATTATCCAAAAACTTTTCTAGAAGTGACATCAGGAAAAAAAAAAGAAGAATATTTTACTATTAAAACAGATAGTCCCATAGCTTCTGCTCTAACACTTCCTTTATATTTTGTTGATTCCCTTGAATGTATATCTTCTAGAGTGACTAGAATAGCAGAGAATGATCCTACAACTGCATCAACTGCATACTGTGGGACGTGGTGGTCGACTGTCATACTGATGGTCACGAGTTCGAATCCACACGAAGGTGCGTATTCGTTCTCAGGGCCTGAGGAGTCCCCGAGTCACCCAGCTCCGAATGGGTACCTAACTAGACAATAGTTAGGCGGCTGGGGTAATGCGTGGAACCCCTATAGCCGTGGTCTGTGACCGCTACATCACTTGCCTACAGATCATCTGTCATGGTCTGTGGACGCAATTATCTTCTGCATAGAAGGAGCGTCTGTATATCTAAGATAAGATACTTACGGCATGCCCATCTTGTTTCAGAAAGTCATTTTAGAGTAGCTACTGTTGATTCCTAGTGAGATTTATGATGCTCTTTAAGAATTTGTAGACGTGGTAAACTAAACGTAAAGAATGCACAAAAAAGTCACAAAAAATAACATAGATGACATTGGGTGAAAGTGTCTTTAAATGAGTTTGAAGACCACTCTTAATTCCAGACATCACAGATGTGACATCGTATGCCTGTCCTCGACAGAGTGTGATATCAATGTTTCGCTTTTGTAGGCTAATTGGTAGTTCATTTAAAATCTTCTCAGCAAATGCGTCAACATTTCTGTTTTTCATAGTATAAAAGCATGGCCGAATTAAGCTATCTTGTTGACCTAGGCACAAACCCACATGGGTACCCTCCTGCTGCCTCTGGCCCCGATCCTCCACTGACCGCTGGTATGCACACACGCACACACACACACAAAAGAAACAAAAACTAACAATTAACAACAGCTGTTAACACTTATGTTTGTTCTAATTTCATTCAAATGAAAGATACGATTTACGTATTTAAATTTAAACTAATAATTAATTATTTTTTTAAAATAATAGACGAAAAAACTTTTACTCTTTAAATATATTTTAAAGTTCTTCTTTCTGCTAAAGTTTTTGAGTACATTATCAGCGTTAGTTGTGCACAAGTCTGCCTCAATCATCAGCAGAAATAAGGAACCATTTCTTGTTTTCTCTACTTGGATTTGTATACATTTAAGCTGAGAAAAAGAGCCCTTAGCCTTGATTAAACAGGTGTAACCATTTTTTTTTATGTACAAGGCGATTTTTACATTTGAAAAAAAGTACACTTGCCGTTGTTGTCTCTATAATCACTGAACTTATTGTAGTAAGATTTTGATGCTAGAAACTTGTTACGAATATATGAGTGGAACTTCGTACAGATCTTCAGGGTAAGCATTTATTAGTATTTAAAAACACTGATATGTTTATGGTACATCGACCAAACAAGAAAATGGAACTGCTATATCATTACATAGCCGTCCTTGTCTACTCATCTCTTCCTCAGTTGTCAACAATGGTATAGAAAGTAGATTTATGAAATTTTTCTCTGACATTCAGAGATACCGCAGGGGCATCATCATTAATAAACACTTTTTTTTACGATTAAGGGTCAAAGTTGACCTGGTTTTATTTCTTTTGCAGCTTCTTCCAACCTTTCAAATTCATTCCTAGATTCAGGCAAGTGATCTGCTAGTGCAGAATATAAATTAGCACACTTATTTAAGTTCACATGCTCATTGAAAATGTTGTGATGCTTCTTCCCAAAAGACGAGCGTGAGAGAAAATTATAATTCTCGCATCTTCTTTGCTATGTTTTCTGCCTCTCCTTTGATGTCACTCTTTTGTGACTGGTCTTCTTTTAAACTTTTATAACGCTTTTTTAATATTAGGATGTGACTTAAGAATAATGCGCGACTCAATTTTACATTTGAAATTTGCTAATGTTATGTCGATTACGCATGGCTACTGAGACATAATACACATTTTTCTTGAGGACTTGTGGTGCCCCAAAAATAAATGCTAAGTGCACTATGAGCGTGCCTTGTTTGCCTATAATGGCTATATAAAAGCATATAAATCTTTCCAAAGCATGTTCAGATATTAAAACTGAACGTAAAGAAACTGACATCTAATCAATTTTAGATATATCAACGGCTTAATCAATAACAAAAGATAAGAATTGTGCAGAATTAATTTCATTATCAATTATCGCCGATAATTTTGATCATTTATTTCAATACTTTTCTATTCTTTTCAACTTGGCGACGCTCCTGACTGATCAAACCAGATATTACTGTTTTGAGATATGAAATTTAGCAAGCCAATATGGTAATATTGCAGTTTAGTGTTGATTAGAATTTTCGTAATTATCGATATTTTGTTCTGATCTAGTGACACCTTTTTTTAAAGTGTTTATCGAGGACGTCTTAATGGGGCGCCATTTTAGACCCAACAGGGGCGCGGGGGGCAAGCCACCCCCTGCCTTATAGCTAAATCCGCCACTGCATAAAAGTTTATTAAAATTTTTAAAAAAATTATGTCTTAGGTGTGGCGGTGTGGCTTTAGCCCAGTGCCTTTCTTGTGCCAGGCGGATGTAATAGTAATAACCAAATCACTACGAAATGCATATTAATATGGGAAGGAACAACGATAGTGAACTCAAGAAGCATTGTTGGTCTCGATGACCCCCCTCCCGATCACCACTTTTGCTTGCCAACCATAAACTGATTGGTCGGTGGACGACATCAGCGAGAGTCATCCGTCACGCTTGTTTGCAGATACTCGTTTCAGAGAAATATAAATATAAAGATAATTGTTCTGTTGGTTTTTTTTAAATTACTATTTTTAAATCTGGACAAAACAAGGGGTTAAAAATAATGTTGGCTTGATTTAAATTTTAAAAGTTGAAGGTTAGGTTTGGTGATTTCATAACTGCTACCACTCGCCCACTGCCCACAGGTGATAACGAGCCTTGCTGAAAAATTTAACAAACTACTGATTTTTGTAAGACGTACAAAGTATGTTAAGTTTATCAATTAAAAAGTTACTACCGCCTCAAATGTTCCCTTAAGCCACGCAGTTCTTTGGTCGACGCCGCGAATTGGTTTAGAATAACCGCGCAGCAAATTGTGTAGTATTGCACAAAAAATGGATGCTTCGCAACTTTGCTAACGCCTTTTTAAAAATACTTTGCACAAACCAACAAATCTTTAAAGGAAAATTGACCACCGCCTAGTCAACATTAACATTCAAGCTGCTGGGCCCTGTGATCTGACTGAACGTGACCTCATTGTTGTTGACATTTTGTTTAAACGTTAACTTTACTGTATTTTTATTTTATGAGTATGAGAAATGCATTTACAGCAGGAATAAAAGCTTGTAGAGCACAATAGTATGTTTTTGGAAGTATGCTGTTAGCTAATGTCTGAAATGAGGTGAATCCGCCCATTTTTACAAATTCGGCTCCGACTTCGGCAGAATTTTACTTTATAGCCTATATCCAGCCAAATCCGGATAGCCAGTAAAGCCATTTATATATATTGCAAATCCGGCTTCATCTCGGCTTGATTTCACTATATAAATATAAATCTGTTCGAATCCGTTTGCAGTCGGATTTTTAAAATTTGAATCATGTACACCCCTAGTTACGATATTTATTAGATTGCAGACATTCAATACATATTTAAATGACACAAAAATATTTGAAACATGATTATTTTCAATTTCGAAAATACTTTTTTTTTTGGGGGGGTGGGCAAAGCTTTATGACGTAATATTGGAAGGGGTTTCTAAGTTTATATCACAAAGAGTGACGAGGGGGGGGGGTCAAAATTGACCAAATCCACGTGACGTCATTTATGGATGGCCCCAATTTACCATTTTTAGAATACTTAAATTATAAATACATAGGGGCGCAATTTTTCACTTTAGCATGGAGTGGTTCAAAGTAAGTCCGGCCCTGCTGCTATTACTATTATACTTGAATGCGTATTGAAGCAATACAGAGAAGAATATTTAACAGTAACAGTAATTGTAAATAAATGAGATCTTGTCATTTAGTCACCTTTTAGTTTTGTCTCTTCGTCACTTGGCGTTTTGTCTGGTCACCCTAAGTCCTAGGTCCTAAGCCTATACCATTAACTATTGATAAAAAAAATGTCAAATTATAATTAAATATTCCTAATTACTAAGTACTTTTCCTTCCTGTAATAAATTCCTTTATATTTAAGGACACATGGCAACAATTTGTGATTGATTTTTTAAATAATTTGTTATTGTCCAAATTTAAACGTAACTTTATTAAGGGGATGGACGCAGCCAATGATGTTTTGAAAAGTTTAATAGATCGCACAAGAAGCGAGATAAATCAGTTACATTTTCAATCTGTTGCTTTTAAAAATTAGTACTTCCGGAAACAAAAAAAAACATGGGTAACGTGTGAGCACAAAAATATAATCAAAATATATATTACAATTCCTATTATTTTGAAACTATGACGCCCAAAATGTTTTAATATTACTTAATAATACATTTTAAGTATGTTGAATATTGTATAATTAAATTGTGATTTATAAGAAATCGATATTTGAAAACGAAGTTTTGAAATCGAAAGTTAAGTGATTGCATAGCCACTCGAACTCAGCAGAACATGGCGGACTCAGTGACAGCTGTAAGTAAACCAAAAATTCTGAAGATAGTTATTTTTAAACAATAATTATTATAATAAGGTGTGCAATAAAATTAATTTTATCCATCCACATTATTTGAAGCTCAATGGAGGAGTTATTTGGTTAACACTTACTAACTTACTCTCACATAATTCAAAATATTCCAGTATCACTCAGTCTCAGTGTTTTAGTTTTAGTTTCAAATTCATTGAAATTCAAATGATTACTATTATTAATATTAATAGAATAGAAGGGCAAAATCCAACTTAACATTCCCACTCAACATGGCCGCCACCTTTGTTGATATGCTGCGTATTAAAGAAATTTTAAATTCTAAAACTTAGACTAACCCTAAGCCTAAACTCTAATACTCTAAATCTAATACTAATACTAATTATTTATAAGATTAGAGGCTATATCCGATTATGCGTTTCCAAAGGGCTCATATAGCAATTAACTCTGTATACTCTTCATTCGTTATTTGGGTTTAGTTTTAGAAGTTTAATTGTTGAATTTTCCGATTTCTTTGTAACCAGGCATAGCAACAAAGATGGCGGCCATGTAAGGAAAGTGAAATCTGATTTTACCAGATTAGGCAGGTGATTAGCTATAGTTAGATAGACCTTGGGTCAATGAAATGAAAGATAAGATATTAAAATTTAATTAATCTGCAGTTTCTACACTATAATACTACATTAGAACAATATTCAATATATTTCTGACCGTGGCCCAATGAGGTCATTACCGGTGGCCATCTTTGTTGCTATGGCATGTGACTGCTGGTAAAGTAGTGGGAAGGGGTATAGTGATCGGGGGATTTTAAAAATGGTGGCATTTTAGGAAAGGGAGAATAATTTTTTAGGGGGATGGGGGTGAATATTCTTAAATTTTAGGCTATTTAGTATTTAAGCAACCTTTTGATTATGAAAAATTGGAAAAAAGTAAGAAAAGAAAAAGTACTCACAGTTGAATTCTCTGAATCACGATAAATCTGATAATGCATAAAATACACTTTCCTTAAAAAAGCTAAAATTAAATTTCTATGGCTATACTTTGCTCAAAGCCTAAAACCTTCAATTTTCCTAAAATTCTAAAGCTATACCTAACCCAAACCCTAATACCTTCCATTTTGGAAAATCCTTTTAGAACCATTTTACACAAAAATTAGCAAATCTTTTTACCTCAATCTACTGCAACTAACTGTGGGCGAAATGAATCCTTGTTTTCCTGGGCGATTCTGCATCACTACTTTAAAAATGCACATAGCATATGGTTCCTCCCCTAAAACCCACCCCTTTTGTATCCCTCTTTTGTCTTAAATATGACAAGATATGCGTTTGAACTCTTCTTACATTTCTGCGCAAGGGGATGTAACAAATAAATAAGAAAACAAACATGATTCAAGGGAAGCGACTCTCGTTCCAGCAACGGGTAGCTACGTGACATCGCGTCGGGATTCTTCGATTCAGCTCACTACTACTACTACAGTTCACTACACAACGTATATTATTTGAAAGCAAAATTTAATTTTCTCATGAGAACTAACACCTTTAAAATATAATTTTCTCGTGAGAACTAACACCTTTAATTTATTAAATGCATCTTGGTTATATGTTGTATTTTAGCTTAGTCGTATTAATTTCAAAGGCATTTTTCAGGCTTTTTATGATACATAATCCGGTCAAGACACATCCATTTTGTTTATCAAGCAGTAACACCCTGCTTGCCAAAATATTTGTTACCATACTAAAATAAATTTACAGACTGAAGATATTTTAAAGAAAATTTCATTTTTTATTTGGTTACTAGATGTTTGATTCTTATTTTGTTTGTTTGTAAGTGAGAAAATTTCATTCGGCATCTTACTATGACAACCAGGCAAGTAGGGTGATGAATAACAAAATGGTTGCATCACATTCCAACTATTTATTGGTGAGAGCCAAATGAAAATGCCTTTGAAATTAAAATAAGACTTACAAATTGGCGCAGTAATAGCTAAAATACAACATATAATAATGCATTTAATAATTAAAAATGTAAGTTTTCACAGAGAAAATTAAATTTTGCTGTGAAATAATATATGTGTAGAAACTGCAGGATTATTAGAATTTATTGACTTAATTACTTAGACTTTATAAAATTAGGATGTTGGAGTCGAAGCAGAGTAGTCGTACCCAAAGCCAAAAAAGATATTGTATTATAGCAATTAATTCTGCGCTCTCTCCTTTTGTTGTTTAGGTTTAGTTTTAGAATTTTAATAGTTTTTTATTTACGTGTTATGTTGCATAGCACCAAAGATGGCGGCCATGTAGCGCGGGTACGTCAACTCAGAATTTAAGGATGTTGCCAACACCCTTATTATGGTTTTAAAAAAATGTATATTAAAAAAGAAGAAGAAAAAATTGGGATTAAAATGTTAAAAATTATAACTATTTATTATTTATTTATTTTGGACAGCACTGTAAGCACATTGCATATTTTTATGACTAGTCGTAACGCGTAACACTAGCCATTAAACTTGTGCTATGACTTCTTAATACTCTTAGCAATGAACACTTCGAAAAAACTTAGTCGCCATAATATTTTAACAAACTCTTCATAATGTTTTATAGGCATAATTAAAACAATATTACCTGATCTGGGCTTATTTATGTGTTATGTGTGAAATAATTATAAAATCTCATTTTATTAAAAAATATTTAATCAACATATCCAGTTTTCAGAAAAAGAAGTACAAAAATTACAATTAGCAGAATACTCATTGTGATTTAAAAAAAAAAATTAAAATAAAAAATCTCTGAGAGCGAGATTAGAACCGACATATCACTTTTAACATCAAACTATCGTCCATCAGACAATCACTTCTTCTAGTGAAGCTCATGTCAGATTAGGATTTTTAAAATTGTAACTGTTTGTCATTAAATGGACACCAATCAATTTTTTTTTTAACTTTAAAATTCATTAATTGGCTTACTTAGCAATCATGAAATTCAATTATGAGAACTAATGTTTAGTATTAGCATAATTAAAATTTAAAATACAGCTTTAGTCGTAACTGTAAGCATGTAGCATATTCTTTACGACTAGTCGTAGCAGCAGACCGTTTGACGGTATGTTGCTAGTGTTACGTCATTATTATCTATTATAATATATACAATTAAAATGATTACATATTCAAAGAAAGATTAAACACAATAGAACAGCTTTAATAATACGGATTTGGACTTCTTTTTAAAAAATGTTTGACTTTAACTTGAATAAATTTAAGATCATAGATCCCTTTTTTTTACTACCAACTCCATGGAGTCTACAATGCTACACTAAAAGAAATAAAATTACAATTGAAATAGATATTAACTTTTGCGTGCATATTATACCACAATTTTATATCAATACAGACTGTTCAGTACTTATAATAAAAAAAAAAAGCATTGACATGAAAAAGTGAAAGCAAGTTTTAGTTTTAGACCCAGTAAACGGAAGAGTTTGTGACATTTATTTGAAAGTCTTAGGCAGAGTCAGGAGTAACTAGGCCATTTACCTGGTTGCATATCATATTCTTTAAGCTATATAAAATATTAGAAGTATTACATTAATAAATTTTAAAATTGTTTCTTGATCATTCAGTTTAAATTCTTTTATCATACAAATCTAATTGAGGCATACTTACTTTTCTCAAATAATTTTATAATTGTTTTCTACTTTCTGCTTTTACCCTTGCACTCTTCTTCTTAAAAAAGGTTTATTTTTTACAAAACATTTCATTTTGACATTTGCGTTTTACCATTGCTAATGAACTTGTTTTAGACTTGTGTCTAGCCTAGCAATTTTAAATTAGTTTAGCTGCCCACAGAGGCTGATCTGACCTATCTTAAAATTATTGTTTCAAAATGTTATTAAAGTAGGCCTAATTTGTACTTAATTGATAATTAAAATTTTTACACAATGTTCTAACTTTTAATAAGCTGTCATGATGATGCTGACATTACTTTTAAAAAGTTTTGTTCTCAAATATATTATTATTCCAGAAAATACAATTTCAAATATTAACTAATGTAATAAATTTCTGCAAATTTAAAAATACTCCAAATATTGTTTTTTTAAAAATCGTATCGCAAAATTTATATTTTATTTCAGAGTTCTGAGATCCTTAAAAGATATGCACTTAGAGTTGCTGCATCAAGTGTTAAAGAAAGGACTGCAGCCATTAGAGATGTTATAGATATAATAGATAAAGGAGGTAAAATCAAAGACAAAGTTTACATTTATCCTTACTATAGGTTAAATGAAACTTTTTTGAAATTTTCTTGGCATATACATCTGTGAATTTGTTCATCAGCCTTGATTTATTTTTATTATATTCAGTCCATTAAAACTATGTCTGTAAAAATTTAAACCCAAATATAACGACCCTTCCAGCTTTGTCTTAAGTTATTGATTTATATTTAAAAAAGAAGTGATTCTTTTCTGTGTGGTAACCAATGTTCACTTTAAGCCGCGCACCCACTCAGATATCTGACTGACTCAGTGCAGTAGTTAAGAATTACAGTGCATCAAATTTGTAAAATCTTGCTCAAGAAATGGGCAACTTTGCACACAAGATATTTTACTTAGCACATGGACCAATGAATCTTTGAGGGAACATTGGTTGTAACTGTTATGTATTAAAGTAGAACTGTGATACCTAGTGTATACAAACAAAATCTCAGTATATACTTTAAAGAATTCATTCAAATACTCTTTTTATTTAAAAACTCTATAAAACGCTTGTGATTCCTTTTTTTCCCCTAAGTTCTATGTACTTTTTTATGATTAAAAAAAAATGTATTATTAAATTTTATAAGATTTCTTTTTAATGAAGGATTGTTATTATATTTTCTTTTGGTTTATTTAAACAGCTGTGCCAGAAGGTGCTGTTAAAGGAATTTTCAGATACCTGGCACAAGCTATTGGGATTTACAAAGATGGTGCTTCTAGGCATGCTGCCCTGACTCTAGTTGGCAGTGTTACTAAGGCACACTTTGAAGCATCTGTAAAGGGATTGACTGGAGCTTTAGAAAAAATTGCCCAAGAACAGACAAAAATTGTTGTGCCAAGGTAGTTAAACAAAACCAAAAAAAACATTAATGAAAATTAATTTTAATTTTTTTTTAATCTATGAATTTTGAATGAATGTTAAATAATATTTACAAAGGCTGTTATCGATTAATTTAAATTTAATCGTTAACTTTTGAAAAATTTCCGAATAATTAATTGATAATTTTGATTAAAGCTGAAAATAAGATTATGATGTCATTAAACTGATACTTTCATAAAATGCCCATTACTTAAGTATTTAATTTTAAAAAAAATATAATATGAGATATAAAAATAAGTAGTTCAATATAATGTCAATAAATTTAATTTTGTTATTTTTATTTAAGTAAAAACAATGTTTATTTTTTTATATCTTTCTCCTTATAAAAACTGCTTATTTTAAAGTTAACACTTAAAAAATCTTTTTAAATGGAGAAGTTTGTACATTAAAAAAAATTGTTATTAATAATTACTTATTTATTAATAAATCAAAAAAACAAAATGAAAATATTTTCTTTAATTTTAATCACTATTTTATCAATTAAAATAATTTTAATCGATAAAACATTTTACTGATTAATCGAGAAATTAATCTTTATTTTCCGCAGCCCTAATATTTACATTATAAAATCATATGATACATTTATTTTTACATTTCAAATGTTAACACTTTTTCCAGCCATAGCTCATCAGGAGATGCATTGTTAGCACTTTCTTGGACCTGCATAATTTTAAGACATGCCTTGGCTTCCCCCAATGGCCATTCAAGTGCAGTCCTGCAGCAGTTGGTGAGATTAATTATTTATGTTTTTAAATGTTTAAGAAAATAAAAAGTTGTTTTTTTCAAATTTCTATTGGCAGTTATTTAATTAAGTCTAATATTTGAGTTTTTTTTCTTTACATTTAAAACGTAAATATAAACAGATATAATAACTGAATTTGATTTCATCAATGCAGGTCACTCTGCAATCTTTCCTTGTGTATGGAGCATTGGCTGGAAATGTTACAGTCATCAAGAATGCAACTTACAAGAAGCTGAGGCGGGTGTGGAAAGAGGTGAATTTTATAAATATAATTTATAACTATGTGAACAATTATTTTTATTCAAAATAGTTCATTTCCTGACAATGGTTTCAAATACCAACAAAGACTATAATTAATGGCTAGACATGACCCGTGGCGTAGCATACACCACAGACTTGCTCATAGATTGTGCAAAAAATGGTGGAAAAGAATGAAAACAAACTACGGCAGAAATAAGCGAGTGAACGTCGAGGAAGGGTGCCGATGCATTGTTGGTCTCAAGACATGCGCTCTGCAGTTTGTTTCCTGCCCTCCACCACCCTAGATTTTCAACAATTAACTTTTATTGGCTGACCCCCAGTGAGGGTCATTTGTCATGCTTATTTGCTCTCGTCTTGTGCTTGTTCAGGTGAATTATATATATAAGGATTACTAATTTTTTTACAAAATAGTGTTTTTATTATAATGTGTTCATTGCAAATAAATTTAAATCTATGCTAATTAAGGTTGTTAACGGTTAACCATTCCTCAGATCAGGACCGATAAACTGTAACATCAATTAGTCTGTATTGGCATATTATGAGGAGTTAATTCTTTATTGTGTTACAGCAGAACACCAGAGCCAATCTGCGAGTGAGCTTGACATCAAAGCAGTTTCTTTATTTCTGATGTTTAAATAATATGAAAATACACATCATCACTGTTAGTGGAGTTGGGCTAGTGAACGATTTTTTTTAAAAAATTCGCTTAGTTGACAAAGTATACTACGAGAACTAACACAGAATGCGGCAATGTCAAAATGTAAACAAATGTCAAGGGCGCAAGTGTTGCTATTTAGTAAGGACATTAGTGTTTGCATCTGCTTGGCATATACAGATACAGTCACTCTTATTATTATTTTTTTCATGTCTAATTACTGTATACTAATCACTTTTATACCAGTAAATTTAGTGTTTTTGTTACTCCCACTCCACCCCTAAATTTCTTTCAGAACCTGAATCTAAGTCTTGTAATAATTTACAATTTAAATTAATATGTGGAATGAAATCTCTATGATTTCAGGTACCCAATTCTGTAGGGAAGTATGCTGAAATAGTGGCCCAACTTGAGCAGTCCTTATTCACTCTGCCATTAATTGGTCTCATCATGAAGTATCTAGCTGCCAACAAGCTTGCTGACATCATTCAAAAACATAAGGTGTTGTGGTGTTGTACTTAATCATTTTTTATTTTAGATATCCTTAAATTACTGAAACAAAATGAGGAGGAAAAATTATATTAGAGCATTTTAATGTACAATTAAAGTGACTAATTTGTCATTTCAAGTGAAAAATAACTTATACATGTTACATGTGTTATTGATAATTGTTAAACAACCATACACAATATAGTATAATTCTACTAAATTTAATTATACATGACTATTCTACAGTCTGTATTCTTGGATATTTATATGAAGCAAGTAATTGCAAGCCGTACAGTGCCTAGTAAGGCCATCTTGGTGAGTACTGTTTTTTTTTTTGAACAAGGTTTTAAGATTAATCTCAAATCATCATTTTATAACACAATTACATCAATCTTTACAGTGGCCTTCTGATAATGATTATTGCATTATTATATGCAGATTAATTTTTTTTATAATGCCTACTTATAAAAGTGCATACGTTTTTTATTTGAAATATAAAGTAAGTGGTTGCTTCATAAAGCATTTTATGTTCTTCCCCATCATTTTATGGCCATTGTAGAATTTTTAATAAATTCATTGATCCCCGTTGTAAACAGATATTAAAGTTGTTAGCTTGTACCTACTACTTTGATTATTATACACACTCTGTGAGAAGGCATTATCGTTAATTACTTTGTCTACTATTGTAAAATGATTTTTACAAGCGGTAATTCAAATCTGTTAAAGTCATTTTGAAGACACACTGAGTACATATTGTGGAAGGCTTGAGATTACATGCTCTTAATGTCTTGGCTTATACCTTGGGTCATCTGCTGAGCAGTGTCAGATAACATTGTCTGAGAGTATGACTCTCCTGCCACACTAGGCCCCTCCCCCTCCTATGTGCAGCTTGGTGAACAAATTAAAAATGGTGCGATACGGTTTCAGGGGCTAGGCTCAAATGCTGGCAGTTCAAGTCTCTGTTATTGTTTTGCCTGTTGAAGTGCGAGTTGGTAGAGCAGCGCTCTTTTCTCATGTGTCCGAGACTATTATTTTTCTTTGCAATGACAAATATTGACAGCTCCATACCATTTCATTCCAACAGTTAAATAACACAGAACTGCTGCGTCATGTCTCCCATGAGGAATTCAAAGACCTGATCTTACCTGCTGTGCAGAAAGCAATGTTGAGAAACTCTGAAATCAGTCAAGAGAGTAAGTAGAAAATTTTTTACATCTAAATCTTTTTTGTGTTTTTTTCTAACTTTAGCTATAAATAATGAAATCACTATGACAGTTAAATTGTACATTTGTAACTTTTTCTATATATCTCATTTTAGCAATTAGTGAGCTGATTAGCAGTGTCAAGCTAGATTTGAGTCAGTATGCCATGGACATTGTCAAGCTGTTTGCTGGTTAGTAGGATTTCTGTATTTGTGCCAAGAGCATGTTTTAGGAAGTTGTTAACTTTCCATTAACACTAGGGACCAACCGGAAATTGCTCTGGACATTCGCCCCAGCTGAATATTGGGTTTTTTAGAACTATTCGCCTCCGCAAATATCTAAAAATACCTTAAAAATACAATTTAGGAATTCGATAAATATAAAGATTAGTATACTTAGAAATTGTTTAAAATATAACAAATTTAAAATCCATTTGTATTATTTGTCATACTTTTAGGACAAGAATGGTTATTTTATGTATCCAAACGACCGTATTGAGTTTAAAACAATTTTTACCTGTAGTTTAGTACTATTATTTTAGATATAAAGTATAGCAAAATCGCATCTTCGAAAAAAAAAGTAAAAACTACCAAAAAACTTCACGAATCGAGCAAAAACACTAGTGAAGGAAACAGCCGCCGTTGCTGGAAGTCGAAAACATCGTTTTTAAACGCACTGAAGAGTTTTTATTTTCTGTAATTTTGTTTCTAAAGAGAGTTCTATCTAGTCGCGTATTATCGTGCTTTGGTAAGAAAAACGGTAAATTGCGCATTATCACGCTTTGACACATTAAGAGTTAATTATCGTATAAAATAATAAAATAAATTCAATTTAAAGTAAATATATTAAATAAAATTAGCAGTGACTAACTGTTAAAAAGTAAGTTAGAAAAATATTAACAAGAGAAACCAAATTTACAAGTAATATATAATGAATTTATTGATTTAAATTTTAATAAATTAATAATTCATTTTTCTGACCATAATATCATTGCATGAAGAGTGTAGACGGCGGTAAAGTAAACAATGAAAAATACAGTCAATATTAATTTAATAAACCAAATTGAATGCCTTGAAATTAAATTTTAATTGTATTGGTAGAAAAGGTGGTTATGGTTTTGCAAAATGAAACAACCGCCAATTTGTTTTCAAAATCAAAATTAATTCGGATTTCCGATTTTCATTTACAACCCTAGTACTTGGATTTATACCGGGATACGGCAAATGGGATTTGGTACCCATTAGAAAATGTCTACCCAGTTGGTCCCTTGATCAATAAATTTTTACCTCATCAAAAGTTATCACTAGGCCTTAACTATAGTATGGTTACATTTAGGTTACTAAAAGGTTTCCTTGCTATCTAAGTCACAATGTGCTGATTGCGAGTACATAAATATTATAAGATTGATATCAGGGAGGTGTTGAAGCTGAGCTTAAAATACTCCACTCAAATAGTTTAAATTTTTTTTTAAAGAAGTGAAATAAGGGATTTATAAGTGGTAAGATATTGTGCTTTGGATTTTTTTTCTACTTTTAGTTGAATTGTGTTTATGAGAATATAGGTTTTGTACTCTTTGCACAATACCCATCCTTTTTTTTTTACCCCAACTTAATGTTAGGAACCAGTGAGAGCTGCTTAGACTCATGGAAAAATCCCTGTCTTTGCTCAGCGTAACAGCCGAACACGCATGGCACTTGGCCACCACCACAACCCCGCCCTCCTCCCCCAATCCAATTGTTCCATAATTATCTTTCATATATTAAATTTTGTTACGAGGCAAGAAGAATACAGCAATATCTATTTCTGTTAAATTTTAAAACTAAACTTAAAGCACGCTCTTGACTGTTTTCAAATTTATTATAAGAATCTAGTTCATTAAAATTTTATCAAGCTGCAGATTATTTAAGGGTCCACCCATCTAGCCATAAATAAGGACCTAGCTAATGGACCACTTCGGGAATAAATGGTACCAGGAGTGAGCTGACAATACGACTTCCAGGGGAGTATTCTCTAACATGACCAGGCCATGCCGATCACACCAGTGGTGGAATTTGAGTCGCAAATATCAGAGCTTGGTGACTCAAGTGCGAACAGAGCACTGCCCAAAAACTCATATTTCAACAGGCTAGACCATAACAGGGACTCAAACTGCTGTCATTGCAGCCTAGCCGCTGAAACAGCACTATACCTGTTAACTTTGTGTCCCGTGCTACACATAGCCAGGGAGGTTAGGGAAGCAAAAGAGTCCCATGTGAAGACAGTGTTGTATGGTACTGCTCAGCAAATGAAGCAGGTTGCCCAGGTATTAGTTAAGGCCTTAAGAGACTAAATCTCAGGCCAAAAGAATATGTAGGCCATGCCCTTGTACAATGGGACTCACAAATGCATTAGGGGTTCACAAATTCATTGCACATGTATTAATTTTACTTAAAACTTTTTTTTTTATTTAAAGAAATTTTTCTTACACTTAAATCTGTACTTCCTGGTTTACTTGATAATTGTAGAAATATTGAGATGAATTCTTTGCAGGACCTATTTCATCAAAAGAGGAAGCCAACCGAATAGTGGCAGTGCAGGCCATTAGAAATCTAGCATCCCAGTGCAGTGACCCAGGAGCTGTGGAGAAAGTTGCCAATCACCTTTTCAAAGTTCTTGGGGGTAAGGAGGTTTTTAAATTCTTGTTCAACTTTCTTTTAATCAAGTATTTTCTTTGTCAAATTTTTGTATCAAAGTCATGTGCATGATGCAGTGGTTTCATTTCTTTCTTAAGTGGATCAATGATGAGCTAATTAGGACATTAACTATGGCTCAATTTTATGTCTTCAATTCATCATCTAAAAGTAGATTTGTTTGTTTACTAGGCTCTGAGGGTAAGCTGACATTTGCAGACCAAAAAATAAGTGTACTGCAGGGCATTGGGAACCTGGTCTACAACACAGTGAGTGGCACCAGCTCACTTCAGTCTCTGAGCACAACTATATCGGAGATGTTTTTACCCACTTTACAACAAGAAGGTTTGTTTTAAAAAAAATATTTTTATTGTAATTTTTACATGATTTTTACATGTCAAACAAATCAGATTTTCTATAAATTTAGAAACATTTTTTTCTTCATCAGGATATTTGAGGAAGGTTTAACTATGGTAATTCATTAACTGCTTTATATTATGCCATGAACTCTTAAGTTGAACAATTTCTTTTGATTGTCTGAACTCCTCAAAAAACATAACTATAAGTTTTACCCCACTTTTATGTCACTGTGGAAAGCACTGAGGAAGATTTTTCTACTTTATTAGCCTCGGCTCTTGATATTCAAATTATAGTTCTCACATAGTTATCTTTTTTTATTTATGTTAGAATATCTTTGTCCCATACTCTCTCTCTCTTCATCTATTTAGAAATTTATTAATTAAAAAAAATAAATTTGCATTTAGTAAAATGTTATTACTTTTTTTTTTTTCATCAGTCCATGAAGGCACCCTAATTCATACCCTGTCAATGCTGAGCCTGTGGTGCTCAAAATTCTATACACATGTTCCTGACAAATTGTTGCTTTGGTTTCCAGTAAGTGGTGCAATGTGTCTAACTATTCAGGCCATATTACCTAGTATTTTCAAAGATTTTTAGAAATAACTGGAATTTTATTTTTTCATAAAACTTTTACTGGTAGCTTTAAAATTTAATTTAAAAATCAAACTGTGATGTTAAAAGCACAATAAAGAGTTACATTTTAAAAAAAGGATGAAATGGATAGATCAATGTAAAAGTTATGTAATTTTTGTTCATAAACTAGACCTTTCTTATATTCAATTTTACTACAGAAAGGAATCGGTTTGAAAACATCCACATCTGGAGTCAGAAACGCCTACATTAGATGCATGAATGCTGCATTTCATGGTAGATGTTTGATACTAAATAGAACTTAATTTTTTACCTTTTCTGATAGTTTTCAGATAATTATGTTGAATTAAAGCACACAATTTTAAACTACTAAGCATATCAAAAGTTTGCCAATGTGATTTTGAAGGATCTTGACTGCAACCTTCTCACATCTTTGCTCCAGGTGATACTCTCCAACAGGCAACAACCAGTGTCTTACCCATATTGATGCAGACTTTGGATAAAGCTGAGAAACAGCCCACTCTACCACAGCTCATGGCAGAGGCTGTGACCGCATCTTGTCTACTTATTAAAATCTCTATGGCAGACATTCAAGCAGGTTGGTTTCGTCAGTTTTATTCAATCTTAAGATTAACAAAATGTTCTCACACAATGTATTTGAATGCATTAACTCTTAAAGCCCCAGAGCGGGGTAATGTGCGCCTCGTCTGTAATGCCGTAGAGCGGTAATGCTCGCCTCGATAGAACTCCCTTAAGTAACAAAATCACAGAAAATAAAAACTCTTCAATGCGTGAATGATGATGTATTCGACTTCCAGCAATGGCGAGCATTGTCTGCGCCAGTGTTATTGCTTGATTGGCTAAGTTTTTAGGTAGTTTAAGGTTTTTTTGTTTTTTTTAAAGTCCCATAACCTCTATTTTTCGAGGTCATAGGGGGTTCTAATGTTTCAATTAGAACATTCTCGGGCTTGCTAGACACTGGCGGCCCCCATCCCTCTCCAGGTCAGTGGAGGACTTCCTTAGCGTTAGTCATTTCTCAAAATTTTTTATAGTGGCTTTTACGTGGGCTCGATCCCACGCCCTCAGTGTGTGAGGCGAGCGCACTATTGACTTCGCTACCCAGCAGCCGAATTCGCTATACTTAACTATAAAAATAATAGTGTTAAACTACGGGTAAAAATAGTATTAAACTCAAGAAGGATTTTTGGATACGTAAAATAACCATTCTTATCCTTAAAGATGAAGTCAGTATGACAATAATAATATAATTGCATTTTATGCAATTTTTAAAAATTTCATAACCAGTTGATTGCAATATGGGAAATCCTTATGGGAATGAGGTGGAAGTTTATTGAAAACCTTCTGGGGCTTTAAGAGTTAATAGACACCAATGAAAAATATTTAGTTCATTAACTACTTCTATTAAATTGAATGCAGGGCGCAATAATTTTCTGTACAGAAGGAGCATCTGTAACATATAAGATAAGATAAGATAAATTCTACTTCACCTCTAAAATAAATATGAAATAGTTAAAGATATTTCAGTGCACTAAAAGCAGTAATTTTTGTATTTAATTTCTATGTTCATTTGACGATTTTTTTATTCATAGAAACCAAATTGGGGCCCTTTTGGAATATGATATTTGACAGCAAAAAACAATACCTTGTCAATGAAAAGTTTCTTGCCTCTGCATCAGGAGAAAGTAAGTTTTAGAAATCATTTGAACAATTTATTTTTCTCAACTTATAGAAAGCAAATTCTTCAGATTATTTTTTAGCTGTTAATTAAGTCTTTAAGTATGTATTATGTTTGAGCAAAAAAAAAGTAATTAAAAATTCCAGATTTCCCCCAATTTTATACACAATGATTTAGAAACATTTGACTCAATGTTTTTCAGCACTTCAAAGCTTGATCTTTCTTATAGAGAGATTAATCTTGGACAACCCCACTAAGATGACTGATGAAGTAGCCAGGTAATTAGATCTTTTTTTTTAACAAATGCTTTCCCTAAGATTAAAAGACTACACAATATAAAATTAAATGATGTTTTCAGAAAGTAATACATTAAATTACATGATTCACTATTGGTCCCTGGAACAGACCTTACTACAGGGCTCTCATTTTCTGCTTGTGTCGGCGCTCATGGGCTGTGAGACATGCGGCTCAGACCACAACAAAAAAACTGCTGTCCTTGTTGGGTGGAGCTAAAACTGCCATTTGTCTGATACAAGAGTTTCAGAGAGTTTTGGAGATACAGAAAGTAAGACATTACGTTGTGTTTGATCTTAGATTAGTGAATTTAAAAATCAATATTTTTTATTGATGTGCTATGAAAATGTTTTGAAAAATAAGATTAAAGGTAATTTAAAGTATTTTTTAGTGTGAAATATTCACCTAATTTCCAAATTTAACAGTTTTTTTGGTTTGTTTGTTTGTTAGGTTACTCTTACCAATATCCCAGAGTTAGTTATATGTCTTTAATCTCTTTTCACTATGCAAAGATTAGTTGCTAAAATTACTCTTGACTAGATTATAGATTAATTTTTCCAATATCCCTGATCGTCAAATGTATTTTAATCTCATTGCCCTATGCAAAGATTTGTTTTTTAAGGCATTGTTGTATCGTGATGAGGAGGAGCCAAAGATTTAAGTTCCTTGGGCTTTTTTTTTATGGATAAGGTGATAGTGTAGAAGATACTTGTTTTTCTCGGGAAAACACTTCATTAATCATAATTTAAATAAACTTTGGCCCTCATTTAAAGCTGAGCTATATTTGGGTCCTTAAGCCATGTCATTTTACTATCTCCAATGCATTTAATTTTAAAAAAAAAAATATGGCAGCTTCCTGGTCTTTGGAAGGTATAAAATTCTTGATTTTCTCACCTAAGATTTCAGAGCTTCACCTGGCCCAGGCTAAAGAAGAAGAAAATAACAAGACCGAGGGATCTGAGAATGTAATGTTCAGCAAAGTGGTCAACCCTGCCATCATAGCATCAACCCTGCAGACCATCTGTGCTGTAGAGAGGGTGGATCCCAAAGATGCTGAGAAAATTGCAATGACCACCCTGATCCCTGCTCATCATCCATACATTGGTATGTATTCATAAATCACTGAAACATTTATTAAAAGATTTGCCTCATCAAACTGAGTTATGGAGTCTTGTGTGGTTGAAAAGTGATTAAAGAATATTTTAAAGAATTTTGGTATAATAATTTCCCTTGTAATTTATTATAAACATTAGAGACGTCTTGAACATCCATAAAAGTCTTGTGTATTTTTGTGGAAAATATTGGTAAGCAGTCGACTGGCAGTTTGATTTGTTTAAAATTATTTTCTGGTCTGTTAAAGAATAGGTTAAGATTAACAGAGTAGTTGGAATATAATCATCAGGATTAATTTTTAAAAAAAAACGTAAAAACCCAAGTGTTTCACTATAGATCCTTTATATACGAGACATAACTTTAAAGATGTTCATTATAACACGCAGGGCAAAACAATCCGAAAATACAAAATTCTAGTTATGTCTCGTAAAACGTATTTAATATAATGCGCACTGATCGTGAATATATTTTTAAAAAGTACTGTCAATGTAATGTGCACCTTATTGCGCGACATGAAAGGTTGTTTACGCACCACAACACTCTATCTTAAAAAATTAACATGATATAAAGAGATAAATAAAATATTTTAAAAATTCAATTACTGTCCATTTGATTGATTTGAAATTTCGATACATCATTTTTATCATTGGCATGAGTCTGCCTGCAAAATTTCAGCTCGCTAACTTACAAGAAAGTGGGTTAAAAATCGATCTTAAGTTTTTTTGGCAAGGTCGCACAGTCGGTCGCCCACCCAGCTCAGACACCACAAGATAATATATAGGATTTTTTTAAAACCCGTAAAAAAACAACAGGTTTTTTACTATAAATCCTGTATATGTAAGCATAACTTTAAGGATATTCATTATAATACTCAGGGCAAACAATCCGAAAATGCAAAATTCTAGTTATGTCTCGTAAACATTTTTAATATAATGCGCACCGATCGTGCATATATTTTTAAAAAGTATTGACAATATAGTGCGCACCTAATTGCGCGACAGGAAAGGTTGTTGAATATAATACACACCACAACACCCTGTCTCAAAAATTAACATGATAAATAGAGATAAATAAAATAATTTAAAAATTCAATAATTCAATCACTGTACTTTTGATTGATCTGAAATTTTAATACACCATTTTTATCATCGGCACGAGTCTGCCTGCTAAATTTCAGCTCTAAAGGTTACGAGGAAGTTGGTTAAAAAAAATGATCCAAAGTTTTTTCTGCAAGCAAGCCAGGGCTCAGACACCACAAGTTTATATAAAGGATTTTAAAAAAAAACAACTAACTTTATACATTTTAATTGCTGACTTTGTTACAGATAATTTCTATAAAAACTACACATGCAGAGAATGAAGTGAATCTTCAATGTCAGTGTATTTAATAAAAATTACTCTCCAATTCCCCAGTGTATGTGAAGAAAGATTTGTGGATAACGATCCTCAAGGCCTTGAACTTAGACCCAGCCGACTTTGTCACAAAATATGCCCAAGAATGTTTAACATTGGTGAAAACAGCGGACAGACTTTCTGAGGTAAGCACATTAAAAGCAAGATGTCCATATCTTTTGACTTCATATGAAATGATGTGAAGACCTCATGGAAGGTAACAACTTTGTGACATTTAAACAAATTTTTTTAGTTATCCTCTCTATTTGACAGAGGGTCAAAAATAGAATGCTCTGAAAGAGGTTTTATGGGGGGAAAAATGTCTCTGACCCTTTATAAAATTCAAATGTATTCATTTAATTAATGATAATTTTGTAAAGTTTAGAACTTTGAGAATATCTCAAAACTACAAAAAATCACAAAGTTTCTTCCATTGAGGTCTTCATGTCTTTTTGTAAAACTGACTCTATTCATGATGATTTGGGATTGCAGGCTGAAGAAAAGGCAGTCTCCACCCTAGCCTTGGTGAGCCCCAGGGTCATTGTCCCAGAACTTGTTACTTATGTCAAGGACTTGCTATCTAATCCAGCTTTAGTGCAAGTCACCAATGATGACTATGGAATCTTCTTGACTCCAGATGGGGAGCTTTACGACAAAGCAATTCTTGAAAGGTATTTGAAAATTCTTTTTTATTCATTTATATATATAAACACCCAGTGGTGTGGTTCTGTATGTTTGTAACGTAACGCTGAGGAGCGATGTACGACAGTCTACAGCAGTTAGTTTAGTTGAAACGCTGAGGAGCGATGTACGACAGTCTACAGCAGTTAGTTTAGTTGAAAAATCGTGTGTTGATGAGCGCTGTAAAAATATTTAATATGATGACGTCATTGTTTGGTGTGCATCGGTACGCAAAATACAACCCCTATTATTATTATTAAATAAATACTTTGCGTACATTTCATAAAGTTTAATAATTCGTATTTATCAAAAAAGGACAAGTTAGTTGGTCTTTAAAAAAAAGGTTGGCGCCGTAGGCGCCCAAAAAAAGGGGGCGCCGCAGGTGCCACGGCGCCTGGCACAATCTAGTTATAAAATAATAGTATATAATATATTATATACTTTATCTCGAATGGGGGTCCAACTGGTTACTCCATTGTTTAAAAACTATACCTTACCCACAATCTTTAAAAATATAAATTCTCTAAATATATGTGTATTTGGCTGTAACAGTTTTTTCGTTCAACATTCAAAATAGATTTCCTAGAAGTTTGAATTAATTGCAATTCTCATAAAGTACATTACATGGAAGTATCTTTGGTCATGTAAATTTATTAATTGAGAGGCTCACACATTCCAGTTGCCAATATATGGTGGCGTATGTCTGGTTATTATATATTTCCTTATAAAGTAATGAAATTGTCAGATTATCTATTTTAAATTGGCATTGTGAAAAGAGTCACACTTATTTTGATTCAAAACTTACATGACAAATGTATTTTTTATTTTGAAAAAAAAAGGTATTTATTTAACATTGAAAGTTATAATGACTTTTTTAAAATTTGCATTTTTTATTAAAAATAATTTTTTGAAATCGTTATTTATATAATAAGTAGGACCAATTTTATGATGTAAATAATACCAATTTATTTTGAAAAGTGCCCTGAAAAGTGCAGCAGGAGATCAGAATATTAGAAGAGAAAACAAACTCTACTCCTATGCAGATCAGATGGCTGAGCTGGAAATGAGAAAGGTAAAGAGCATGATTTTCATCTGCGCGTATTATATTTAAGAAGCTCAGTATGAATGTAATCCAATAAAATTGTCCACTTTTTCATCTAGCGGAAATAAAACCACCACAAATAACTGCCTGTTTTTTTTTAAATTGAAAATGGCAAAAGTATTATTGATCTGAGGCAAGTATGATGGATATTAACTCTTAAAGCCCCAAAGCGAGGTATTGTCTCTAATGCCGAAGCACGGTAATGCGTTCCTCGATAGAACTCTCTTAGAAATGAAATAACAGAAAAGTAAAAACCCTTCAATGCTTGAAAGATGATGTATTCGACGTTGCCCGTGCTAGTGTTATCACTCAATTCGCAAAGTTTTTTGGTAGTTTTAAAGGTTTTTTTTTTTTAAGATGTTATTTTCCTATACTTAATTATAAAATTAATACTACTAAACTACAAGTAAAAATAGTATTATATATAGTGTACTAAGTATAGTGTTTTAGATACGTAAAATAACCATTCTTATTCTTAAAGATAGAGTCAGTATGACAATAATATAAATGCATTTTACGCAATTTTTTAAATTTCATAACCAGTTGATCGCAATATGGGAAATCCTTATGGGACTGAGGGGGAAGTTTATTGAAAACCAGGCTGAAAACACATGCCCCAGTTGCCACTGAATCGCATTGATGATGATGATTTAAATATCTATTGCAATATTTCTTTTACCTTATTATTTAAAATAATTAAATCCGAATTATGTCTTTTTTTCATTTCATTTTTTTTTCTGCAATGTTTTTTTTTTCGATTTAATATACTGGTGCTTCCCCACTCACCCCAACCACTGTTTGAATTGTGATTTCATATAAACCTAAATCATTGATCAGGATATAGAGAAAAAGAAAGGTAAAAAACCCCAAGAAGCACCAAAGCTGACAAAGAAACAAGAAGAGCAACTTGCAGCTCAGAAGCAAAAAGAAGCTGAAATAAGAGAAAAGCTTAGAGTGGTAGGAGGATGTATTTCAATATACAGTTTCTTTTTTAAAAAAAATTAATTGATGATAAGAGAATTAATTTGTGTGTATTTCAAATAACTATAAAACATAATGTCACGAAAAAAGAATAACCATTATGAACAAAGGGATTTTTAAATGTTCATTTTATTTTGTCAAATACATAGCATCATATTTTTATCACAAATTTTCTAATTACTAAAACCTTTTTCTCACAATCAAATAAATACCCATTAATGAATGACTCACACTTTGTAATATATTTTTTCGTCTGGTTGGACATATTTCATTGTAGGATTAATGTTGACTTTGCATCCACAGTTAAATAGAGCAGTCTTGTGTTCTTGCACAATTGTTGAAGCCCTTCTGGTAGTTGTCAGTGATGAGATCTCCACCTATGTCAAGGACGTGTATGACTCTGTTGTCCCACTGCTCAAGTCACCACTGGCGGCACCACCTTGCTGCAATCTGTTTGTCAGCATGGGCCGTGCAGCATTTGAGGAGAAGAGTTTAGGTACCACTGATTTACTTTTGAAAGGGGCGCGGTGGCATATTGGTAGTACGCGGACTGTCGAACTGAGGCAAAAGAGTCACAGGTTCTAGCCTCGGTGCGGGCAATGCCCCAAGGGCATTGTGGTAACCACACAATCCTTTGCTCATTAGTGGTGGGTTAATGAAATTTGTGAACGCTACTTCACTTGCCCCACAGGCCGTCATGGTCTGAAAAGGGGGGTTATTATTATTATGATATACTTTGATAGTTATAGGAATTCTGTTTGCTTGTTTGAGGTACCGAACTTCCTGTGTCATAGCGGTAAAAAATAATTCCCTTGTTTGCAGCTCAGTATCTCGTGCAGGTTACCTGGTAAGATCTAAACCATCAGCTGGTATTCTGATTGTCACACTAACATTTCACTTTGTGCACTGTGGGTAAGAAACAATTCAGATATGCACAGACTTGTTTCTGGATGTTAGACATTATTTTGTCTTAGGTCCACATTCCAGTTGTAATAATAAAAAATGTTGGATATTTTTATTTCAAATTTGTTTTGATTGACAGTTAGGAGATGTTTTGTACTGCACCACTAACAAAGAAATGAGATCAGAATGAGAATTCCAAACATGCTATAATCTATTAGGATAAGTACCTTTAGATTTACTAAAAAGAAGCAAAAAATAGATTTATGAAAGACCTTGCAATGAACAATTCATTTATTGCAATTTTCAGGGGACCTTGTGGCCTACGCCACTCTGCGCCTGCTACAACCAGCATGTCCTCTGAACCGAGCTTGGCTTGAGGAGAAACAACTAGCCCAAACCACCAGAACTGTCGAGAGGCTGTACAAACTTGCTGTTGTTGAATTGGAAGAAGAGGATGAGATAGCCATGAACTATGATGATAAGGTTGGTTATTTTGTTTGTTATTAAATGGTACTCTTTGTATGTGACTCAATGACCAGTTAAATAAATAACGATTTATTAATTTAATTAAACTTATTGGTTCAAATCAGTAAGCAAATACCATGCTCTATTGTTGTGCTAAAGAATTAATATAACCCGATTAGTTGTTTTGACATATTTGTATTGAATAATTATAATTAAAGTGGTAGGTCATTTTACAGTTATCAATCCATTTAGCTGATATGCTAATTTCATTGCTATTAAGTATTGACCTGCATGTAAATCATTCTTAAATGTAACTTCTGTCCCCTCACAGGTTCCTGTTTCTAAGTGTTTCTCTGGGCCAACTTTCTGCTACATTTTCTATCTCCTCCGATCTGTGCTGGAGAATGGTGGCCAGGCTGTCAAAGGAAACGTTGCCTGCAGACAGAGTCTTAGACTTATTCAAGAACATGCCAAAATGAGACGAACAGCTAAAGATCCACTCTCTATAGATGAGGTGTGTATGTGTCTGGGATCTGGTAAAACAAATTTCTGATTTGGGGTAATAAATGGGTTAAATAATCTTTCTTATTGATATCATAGTACTTGCTATGTCTTATTTTAAACCCATATTTAAAAAAAAGAACCCACACAGCTACAAACTGCCATTTTTCATGATAAAAAAAAATCATTTTAGATTTACAACATTGGTGTTTAATTTTCATCCTTTTTTCCCCTCAATAAACAATCAATAAACAGTACAATCTTCACAATTAGTGAATCATAAAACTATCAATGAAAAGTACAATCATCACAATGCCTATGAATGTTTTAATCATTGTACTCCCTAGTTTGACCCGGACCTCCTGCCTAGACAACAGCTTCTTGAAGTGTGCCTGAAAGTTGTAGGCACCTTCCCACAAGAGCTGCTGCAGCTGGCAAATGACACATTGATTGAGGTAGCCAGGTCCGCCAATGGAGAAATAGGTGCCACAGACGCTACACCCGGAGAGATAGAGGTCTTGCTGAAGGCCTTGCAAGCGCCCAGTGCCGCTGTAAGAGACATTGCACTACAGGTATGCTTTTTTTTTTTAATGAAGTTAAGGTGGCTGTCCACATTTAAGAGACTTTAGCACTACCCCATTATAGCTGAACAGAACTTTAAAAAACTTCCTTAAATACAACTACTAGCATCCCCTTTTTAAATATTACAATAAAAATGTTTAGGCAATTTTAGTGTAGTAAAGATGAGTAAAAAAAAGTCAAGTATTGAAGAAAAAAACCTGCAATAATTTTTTTTATATTTCTATCATATTTTAAAGTGTTTGTCTGAATTGAGTGACATTTTGCCACCCATGGAAGAGAATTATGAGCTGGGGCTGTCCATTGCCAAACACCTGTGGATAGGTTGTAATGATACAGAGGAGCCCATTCAACAGCTGGCATTAAGGTATCACTTTTTGTGTTTTTATCAAAACATTTTTATACCCACATTGAATATTGATTGATGTAAATAGTCCTTTATAATTGTATGGCATATTAATTGATGTAAATACTTTGATAATTTTAATAGGGAAGATATTTAACTCTTTCGCTGCGGAATTTTTTTAACGAAAAAATGTACATTATTTTCAAAAGTAAAAAAAAAAGTGAGAGGTTGGGTTTTTCACAAAAATATTAAAAATATTATTTTTAGGCTTATGGTGAACAATTTGGTATCAAATGAAAGGTAGTTAAATGGACTATACGCTTTTGAACTTGTTTCTTTGGTTTAAATAAAAAAACTAACATAAAAGAAACTAAAAACGTAAAAATATGACAACAAAAATCACTAAATTCAGGGGGAAAAATTCTCAGAAGGCAATAAATTTATGTTAGTGCTCCATAAAATCATTAAAATTTAATGCAAAAATCAAATATGTAACACAAAGAGGCATTTTTCGGTTTATAAATGTGCAAAAGAACCACAAAAATAAATTTTGAATTATATCTCATATTTTATAATGTAGCTAAGATAGCTTGGGTAGCCATAGCAACAGTATTGATCAACAAAAAAACAGCGAAGAAAATTAATAAAATAATGCTTCAAATGATAACAAATACACCTCCCCTTCGTTCATAAACAAGGAAGTACCACTCTTCTTTGTTAAAGTCTAATTTAAAAATAGCTCTTAAAAAGTTTAACCGAGAAATAGCAAAGAAACAAACATGATAGTGAAACAACGCACAGTGCATTGGTCTGTGCTTTTGAGCAAGGCGGATGAACGCAGTGTGCGTTGTTCCGCATCGAAAGAGTTAAAATCTTGTTCTCTTTGTCATATTGGAAAAGAACTCTTATTTCGGTGCCGCTCTTCACATTTTAACAGTTTGAGACAGGATCTGGGCCTTGAGGAACCGTGCGAGGAACTCTGCAGTGCCATTGTCCTTGACACCATCCATGACCATGAAGTTGTACGACACGGAGCCTCCATCGCACTGGCGCAGGTTTTGCAGAGACATCCATCAAACATCCCGTCCATCCTCAAAACTTTGCTTGACCAGTATGATGCTAAACTTTATGTAAGTTTCTTTTCAAGTCATAAGTGACGCTAAAAAAATATAAACACTGTGTGATGCATTTTAAATAGTTTTTTTTTCCTACTTGTTAGGGCTTCTATTTTAAATCATTGTCGATTAATTAATTTTAAGTCTTTCGGGGAAGGAATTACAAATTTATTCAAACATTAATTAGTCAAAAATTTTCCAATCTTCCTTGCTTATTCTTGAGTTTTAATCAAAAGTGTTTCCACTTAAAACTTGTACGATAAATTTTTTTTCTGTCAAGAGGATTTTTGTGCTTATTGATTTATGTGTTTTCTCATCTTCTTGATGCAGCTGCCACCCCCAAAAGTGGATGAGTTTGGCCGGCAAGTTGAAGAGCAGCCTCCCGACATGTGGCCGTCACGTTATGGTGTTGCCTTGGCGCTGAAGCAGATCTCCCCACTGCTGACAGAGAGCCAGATCCCCTCTCTCTTCTCATTTTTTGTGCCCAAAGCTCTCAGCGACAGATCAGCTGAAGTTAGGTCAGGCATGAGGGATGCTGCTTTGTCTGCCATACAATCTCATGGCAAGGTAATAATGTTGATGTGGTGATGAGAAAATAATCCGGTGATTCCTTGTTTTGTGTATCATCATTAAAAAGGAATCATTTAAGTTAATGTAAGTTGGTTATGGGCAAAGCACCCTCTAAGTGATAAATCAGGCGCCAAATTGGATCAATTGTCAAACCTACTCTCATGTCTAATATAAGAGAGGGCAGTACAAGTGTTATGGAATAGACATTTTCAAAACTAGTTCCTTAGCTCTGTTATATTTTTATGAGGTGATTACTTTTAGTGTCTGATAAAAGACAAATTTGATCTACTGATGGAGGGAATAAAATTTTGTCACATTGGTGTGAATTTAATGCAGAATAAGAGTAAAATTTTAATCATAACATTGAGCTCAAGATCAAATTACACAAAATTTACATTTATTTGTATGCCTTGTTGCTTGTTATCCCATATATTTTCTGTAAATGTCTACCTGTAAAATTTTTTAAATTGAATTATTTAGGACTTTAAAAAATGTACTTATCCAAATGCCAATTATGGATTTGAGGCACATAGCAAAAAAGCCTTTTAGTTGACCCGTTTAGTTATAAAAACACAGTTGTCTTAAATAGAAAGTACAAAGTCTGGAAAAAAATACATCCTTCACTAAGAGAATGCACCCTCCTTATTTATTATTTCAACATTCAATATTTTTAAAAATCTTTCAGGAAAATGTCAACATCCTTCTGCCCATGTTTGAAAAGTTTCTGATCACAGCCCCAGATACTGCCAACTATGACCCAGTCAGACAGAGCATTGTCATCTTGATGGGCAACCTGGCAAGGCACTTGGATTCAGACAACCCTAAGGTCAAACCTATTGTTGCACAGCTGATTGCTGCCTTGTCCACCCCTTCACAGGAGGTGAGATCTCATGAACTTCCTGCTGTTGTTCATTGTATCATACTGTGTTTTAGCTAATGGGATGGGGAATTCTAAACCTGACCCTCGTTCAACAGAATTGTGATTTTTTTTTTTCTTAATATAAAAAGTTATACATTTTAAAAAAAAACAAAAAAACTTTGACTTTTGTTTACATAGTCTGTAATCTTAAATACTACACACATAAAATAAAAATCCTGATATCTTCTGGGGCTACTAAGAAAATTACTTAGAATGACTTATTGTGTAGGATTCTTATAAGAAGATGAAAAAAACTAGAATGCCTGTTAAGCAATTCTGGCTTTAGCTGACTTTTAAAGCCCTTTTTTAAAATGTATCAAATCCAATGAAGGTCATGTATACAATATTTTCTAAAAATTCTCATTGCATTGCAAATTAAGCATTTTATTTAAAAACTCTAACTTGGTTATAGCAAATAATAAAAATGTGCCACCATTTAAATGGTCTCACCGGAAAACTCATAAGGAATATTAATAATTCTATTGGCTATTCCTACAAGTAATGCATTGATGAAATAGTTCTCATATCATGAGGAGGTTAGGTTTCATTGATTTGACCTCAGATGATGGCTGTGGTGTAAGGGAAATAAAAAAAATTTAAATTTTATCCATAAGAAAATGTTTTCACTATTTTCTCACTGTTTCCGTGCTTAAATTTTTAAAAAATTTTTATAAAGGTTCAAGAGGCTGTGGCAAACTGTTTGCCAGCTTTGGTGCCCTCCATTAAAGCAGATGCCCAAGGCCTTGTGGCTAAACTTTTGAAGCATCTCTTAGACTCCGAAAACTATGGTGAGCGAAAAGGCGCTGCATATGGTCTGGCGGGACTTATAAAAGGCATGGGTATATTAGCTTTGAAACAGCAGCAAGTCATGGACACGCTCACCGAGGCCATCCAGGATAAGAAAAATCCTAGGAAACGAGAAGGTAATAATGAGTTTAATATTTGAATTGGGCAATTTATAGTGATAGGAGATAAAAACCCTGTGAATTCTCATTTCTGGTGCAGCAACCTGATGTTTGAAATAACTCAATAACTATGTCAAAAATCAGTTGTTGCCAGTTTTGCATGACTACTTTCAAAACTAACAAAAGAAAGTTTTCATTTTTATAGCTATAGATAATTATTTTGAGTATGATGTTGTATATTAATTATTAATAAAGCATAATCTGATTCTCTGTTACTTGACATTATGCTTTGTTCAGGTGCTCTCCTTGCATTCGAGATGCTGTGCAACATGCTGGGTAGACTGTTTGAGCCTTACATTGTTCATATAATCCAGCACTTGCTCTTTTGTTTTGGGGACAGCAACCAGTATGTCAGACAGGTCAGTGCCGTTTACCTTGACCCATTGTAATAGTTTTTAAATTTGAAGTTGATTTTATTTTTATTTTTTGGGAAAGGAAGTAATTCTTTTTAAAATACAAACTAAAATTAGAGATTTTTAAAAAAACTTAAAATCATCATATACATTACATTGTCTGGAAAACATTTTCAATGTACAGGATAATTATTGTTAAATGTTTTATGTGCTTCATAAAATGTTTGGGCACAATATGTTTAACACTTAAACACTTTATCAGCATATTGCATCCATTATATAAATTGACAGCCCTGATGTTGAAAAATTTCTTTAGAAATCTTTTGTAAAGTTTTGGACAATCTCCTTGAATTACATTCTGTCACAGAAAGCATTGCTTAAGTTTTTTAATTTCTTTGTAACCACCCATGAACACTGCCTGTCATATATACACCATTCCTGTTCTTTAAATATTGGGACTGACTTAAACTGTGGTATGAATGTTCAGGCAGCCGATGACTGTGCCAAGTCGGTGATGAGGAACCTCAGTGCTCATGGAGTGAAGCTTGTCTTGCCATCATTGCTGAAAGGTTTAGAGGAGGATGCATGGAGAACAAAAGCAGGTCATTGTCTGAAACAGCTCAAGTCTGTTGATATTCTAGCTAATGAGTCCAACAAAAACCTTAAAAGCTTTAAAAAAAATGTTTGCAATTATGGAAACATCTCAACATTAGGGTTTCTTCATCAGAAAATATAATACAACTAACCCTTAAGTCGCATAAGGTTTTCAATAATCTTCCGCCTCATTCCCGTAAGGATTTCCCGTATTGCGATCAACTGGTTATGAAAATTGCGTAAAATCCATTTATAATATTATTGTCATACTGACTTCATTTTTTAGGCTAAGAATGGTTATTTCACGCACCCAAAACACTGTTTTGAGGTTAAATACTACATTTACCTTTAGTTTAGTACTATAATTTTTATAATAAACTATAGGAAAATCGCTTCTTCAAAAAAAAAAAAACTTAAAAACTACCAAAAAACATCGCAAATCGAGTGATAACACTAGCGCAGGCAACGGCCGCCATTGCCAGAAGTCGAATACATCATTTTTCAAGCATTGAAGAGTTTTTACTTTCCGAGATCTCATTTCTAACGAGAGTGGTATCTAGGGACTCTTTAGGACGCTTTGGGGATAGCGGGCAGGGACGCATAACAACACTCTGCGACTTTAAGAGTTAAAATCATGTACAATAATATTAGAAAACATCTGTTTTAGAAGAACTTTACATGAAATTCTCAAAATATTCAGATAGTTCAAGGATTTTTCCTTTTAAATTAATGTGATTTATTTCTTTAAATGAAAATGATTATTATAAAAGTCATATGTGATTATATTTAAGTCTTCCTGAAGTAAATGCATTTAGTGTAGAAAGTTATGAGTACAGTTTTAGGTTCCTTTTTTATTATTTGGAGTTTTTATAATAATCATATATGATTAAATTTCAGGCTCTGTGGAGTTGTTAGGAGCCATGGCTTTCTGTGCACCCAAGCAACTGTCTGCCTGCTTGCCCAGCATTGTTCCCAAGCTGACTGAAGTCCTGACAGACTCGCACCTCAAGGTACAGAAGGCTGGCTCCCAAGCTTTGATGCAGATTGGTTCCGTCATCAGAAACCCTGAAATTCAAGGTAAGGGATAAATATGGCTTCTCTAAAGGTCGCTCATGTGGTAAAATGGGTTTCAAAAATTTCAAAATTTAATGAGATTTCTTTTGAATGTTTTTTTTTTTGTTGTTATTTTTAAACCATGTATTTGAAAAAGCCACAAAATAATATGGATTTTGTCCAAAGTCCAAATAATATACTTTAAAATCTCGAAATCATTTCTGAATGAGATTTTTGTTATAATAAGCAATCCAAATACACAATGTATATACCTATTTCATAACGCGTACAGCCATTGTTCCCAACCTGCTGGAAGCCCTTCAAGAGCCAACAAGAAAAACTACAACTTGCTTGGAGAAGCTGCTGCTCACCAAGTTTGTTCACTTTGTTGATGCCCCGTCGCTGGCTCTCATCATGCCTGTCATTCAGAGAGCTTTCCAGGACCGGACAACAGATACAAGAAAAATGGCTGCTCAGATCATGGGGAACATGTATTCATTAACAGATCAAAAGGTTTGCATGTTGTGCCCCTGCATCGCGTCATATTCGCAGGACCTGGTTGTTAAACTTTAAATTACCCATTATTCTATTTGAAATTGTTACTTTTTACAAGACTTGTCTACTCACTCTCTGAGTCTGTCAGACTTTTCTACTCACTCTCTGAGTCTGTCAGACTTGTCTACTCACTCTCTGAGTCTGTCAGACTTGTCTACTCACTCTCTGAGTCTGTCAGACAAGTACTCACTCTCTGAGTCTGTCAGACTTTTCTACTCACTCTCTGAGTCTGTCAGACTTTTCTACTCACTCTCTGAGTCTGTCAGACTTTTCTACTCACTCTCTGAGTCTGTCACACTTTTCTACTCACTCTCTGAGTCTGTCAGACTTTTCTACTCACTCTCTGAGTCTGTCAGACTTTGCGTTTTACTCACCATATGACTAGTCACTCAGTTGTCTTTCATGAAGAAAATCTCTCATATCAGATTTTTAATTCTTATGATTAATTTACTGCCTGAATTCAAAGTTAATTCACCAAAGTTTTTGTGAAGTATTCTTAAGTCAGATACAATTCCTTTGTGCGTAATAAATTTAAAAAATGTTTATTATTCACTTTTTCTGAGTAGAATTTAGCCATTTCACACTTGATATATTTTTATGCCTTTTCCATCCCAAGGATCTATCTCCTTACTTGCCGTCAGTCATTCCGGGCCTGAAGCAGTGTCTGCTTGATCCTGTACCGGAGGTCAGGACTGTGTCTGCCCGAGCTTTGGGTGCCATGGTGAGGGGCATGGGTGAGAACACCTTCCAAGACCTGCTCCCGTGGCTCATGGAAAAGTTGGTCTCGGAGCAGAGCTCAGTCGACAGGTCGGGGGCTGCCCAAGGTAAGTGCTGACTGGTTATGTTTACATAAAGGTGAGACTGTAATCAGGCTTTTAGGTAAATAAATATATATGTTATTAAAACAGGGTATATATGGGTCTGACAAGACGTTACAGAACAATGAACTTTTCTGCAAAAAAACCTTCCTTTCTGAACAAACAGACATAAAGAAATAAAACTTATAAAATGAAAAACTTAACTGCAGTGCAATCCAAAGCCAAAAAGAGCAATTATGTTTAGATAGTGCTTCTTGAGCTGAAATAAACTGAACAGTCTATACCAGGATTCCTCAGTAGTACCAGAAATTTTAATAAAGGCCGACTGCACTAGGCAGGACACTAAGAAAGAATGACAAATGACAAGAGGAGCAATGATGGTGCACCACCATAACCCCAGAGGCTAAAGGGAAGACCTAGGCTTTTGATGGATAGATGATGTAGAGAAAGATCTACAGCAACTGGGCACCCAATGTTTGAGAAGAAAGGTCTTGGTTAGGTCTGAGTTGAAGGACGTCATGAGGCAGGCCAAAGCTCTACATGGGCTTTAGCATCTCAGGGATGGATTCTTGAGCTGAACTATTTTTGCTTGTGTACAATGTGATCTCTTTATATACAAGAAGTTCAATTCAAATCTTTCCTTCAGGTCTCAGTGAGGTCATTGGAGGCATGGGTGAAGACAAACTCAAGAAACTGATGGGAGACATCATTCAAACAGCCGAGAGGTCAGACCTGATGCCCCACGTCAGGGATGGGTACATTATGACCTACATTTACCTACCATCAGTGTTTGGGTCCACATTTGTTCAGTATGTTGGTCCGATCCTGCCTTCTATATTGCAGGTCAGTCTTTTTTTTTTTTTTCAAAATATTTTTGAAACAGCTAAGAAAGGAATAATTGCTGTTTTAAATCTAATATTTCTGTGTGAAGTTAACATTGAAAAATTAAGAGAGCAAATTAAAATTTTCATTGCATTCTAAAGGCTTTTTTTTCTCACAAGCTCATCCCTGGCTCTGAATTTTCCAGGAAAAACATACATATTTGATTATCTTTCAACATAAAACTTAATTTTCTCTTGCACTGCTCAACATTCCATGGCTTATTCCTTAAACCAGAGAACTGTTAGCACCTTATTTACAAGGACCAGGGGGGGGCTAATTCCTCACCTCGGCCTCAGATCTAAGGACATAGTCCCCCTTGATGCCACACGTGGCCACTGGATCTGAATGACAATTATCTTGATTACATTTTCCCTTTGTAACATTTAAGAAAACCTACAGCAGGGGAATTCATTGGCTTGCAGTAGGTTACCCTGTGACATTGCTCATTCATTAAATCTGCCCCCCCTCCCCTCTCTGTCTGTGACATCAGGCTCTTGCAGATGAGAATGAGTTTGTTCGTGATACAGCCCTGCGCGCTGGCAAGCGTATCATCAACCAGTATGCTGAAACAGCTGTGGAGCTTTTGTTGCCAGAGTTGGAGAAGGGTCTGTTTGACGACAACTGGAGGATCAGGAATAGTTCAGTACAGCTGCTGGGTGATCTGCTATACAAAGTGTCTGGTGAGTGAGTGCCTGTCACAGGTTGGTTTCAATCACTGTTTCTCAACCCCTTGCTTGCTTGGGGTTGAATTTCAAAAATTATTATAACACCCGCGTCTTAGTAATATTAACAAATAAATATTTATTTTTGGATTTTGAGGACCACTGGCTTCATTGGCTATTTTATAAATTAATAAATGTATGCATTGTCAACTAATTTATTAATTTAATGAAAGAAAGGACACGTTCCACTGTGAATTTCTCTCTGAGACACTATTCTAACATTCTAAGCCCCATAAGGTTTTGGTAAACTTCCACCTCAGTCTCGTAAGGATTTCCTGTATTGCAATCAGCTAATTATGAAATTTAAAAAATTGCTGAAAATGTATTTTTATTATTGTCATACTGACTTCTTCTTTAAAGATAAGAATGGATTTTTTTACGTATCCAAATGACCGTCGTGAGTTTAATACTATTTTTACCTGTAGTTTAGTACTAATATTATTTATAATAAAGTAGAGCAAAATCACATCTTCAAAAAAAACCCACAAAACTTAGCGCATCGAGCGATAACTTTAGCAAGGTCACAGCCGTCATTGGCGGAAGTCAAATAAATCTTCTTTCATGCACTGAAGAGTTTTTAACTTTCTGTCATTTCATTTCTAAAGAGAATTCTATCGAGGCACGCTTTACGGATAATAGAGACTAGGTGCGTATTACTGGGCTTTGTCAAAGTAAATGCTAATTAACAACATAACTTCTGTTGTTTATCAAGTCTCTGTTTTTTGTTTTTTTTTAAAACATTCATTTACCATAATACATAGAACATTTAATGGTCATGAACATAAACTCTAACAGGTGTGTCAGGAAAAATGACGACGGAAACAGCAGATGAAGATGATAACTTTGGTACAGAGACGTCCTATCAGGTACAGTTATTCAATAAATTTGATTGGTTTCATTCAGTGTTTTTTGTTTTTCAACTTCTCTTTTGCCTGTTGTCTAATTAAATTGTTTTCTTTGCTGTTGTTTTTTTTAGATATGACACTGGTTGAGAACCATCTGTTTCATTAGGCTATTTTATTATTTCAATCTGAATGTATAAAGTGTTTTATTAGGCTATATCCTTATTTATTTCAGAATGCATAAAGTGTTTTATTAAGCTATTTCCTTAATTTATTCAGAATGCATAAAGAGTAAAATTAAAAGAGCACAAAAAATAGTATTGTGAGTTTACACATGAATAATAATGTCCCTTTATTTTGCTGAATTGTACAGGCCATAATGAGGGCACTTGGCAGTGAACGAAGGAACCGGGTGTTGTCTGGATTGTATATGGGCCGCTCAGACACTGCACTGATGGTGAGACAAAATGCTCTTCATGTCTGGAAGATCATAGTGGCCAATACACCTCGAACACTGAGAGAAATTTTACCAACACTGTTCCAACTGCTACTTGGTTGCCTTGCTAGCACCAGCCATGATAAAAGAACCGTAAGTCACAGCGGCCTTGTAATTGTCACAGTTTCTACCTTAATGTTTTGGGTTTCATTAATAATATCAATTATAATTAGATAATTTATATAGCGCAGTACACCAGAAAACAACTGGGCTCACAATGCTTTACATAAAATTAGGAACTCACATAATTATCAATTCATTCAATGAAAAACATTTGTAACCTAAATACAATATGTCATTACAGTGCATATTAGTTACGTTGATCTTTTATAGAAATTTTTGAATATTCTTTCATTAATTTAGAAAGTAAAAAATGTAAAAATTGGAGTTTATTACATAATTTTTTAACTATTTTCATATTTACATAACTATTTTCTTTTTTTTTTTTCCCAATGTAAATATACTATATACATTTGAATTGTTGATAAAAATTTCACAATTCATTAAAAGTTGCTGATGTAAAAACAACAAAGTTATCATGGACACTTTTCTTTGTATAAAATCAAATACATTGAATATGAATTTCTTTAAGCCATTCCCATAGTCCCTAAACTATAAATAATTTGTTGACCAGGTTGCTGCACGTACCCTGGGTGATCTGGTGCGTAAGCTGGGAGAAAGGGTCCTTCCAGAAATCATTCCTATCCTTGAGAGTGGCCTTGACTCAACGGAAGCTGACCAGCGCCAGGGAGTTTGCATTGGGTTGTCTGAAATCATGGCTTCCACCAGCAAAGATCATGTAAGTTTAGTTGTATCCCTTTGCAAAAAAATACAACAGTTAAAATGTGTGTCTGAATTTTTCATTCCATTTACAAAAACTAATATTTGATACTATTTTGTAATATTCAGTATTTGATGTTGTTAGATATTTGTTGATATTTTATAATATTTTATCCGATTATTTTGCAAGACAAATAAGATGACTTTAAAAAGATAAAACTATTGGGGGTTCATTTTTCAACTTCCCTCAGCCCACAGAGTAAACAGATTTACTAATCAATGTATATAATTTGCTATGTATGTTCATTTGTAATGTTAAGTAATTTTAGAAAGCACACTGCTAAATAAAAAAAGCCTTGAAAAAAAAAATTACTTCACCAAAACTTTTCTGTATGTCCGCATAATTGTTTAATATGGAAACGAGATTTAATATTTCTCTTTCTGTCTCTACATTTTCTGATTATTTAATTAATTGATTTAAGGTGAAATATATTTATTTTGAAAACTTCCACAATTTTTATATAGTGCTGTACTCCAGAATAAGATTAGGCTTTACAAACAAACAGTAGCTAAACAACCTGATTAAAGGCAGATGTCATTTTTATATAGTGCCGTACTCCAGAATAAGATTAGGATTTACAAACAGTTGCTTAACAACCTGATTAAAGGCAGATGTCATTTTTATATAGTGCCGTACTCCAGAATAAGATTAGGATTTACAAACAAACAGTTGCTTAACAACCTGATTAAAGGCAGATGTCATTTTTTAAATCAATTGTTAAAAATGTTTTAATTTAATCTAATGTTTGATGAACTGTGGTAATATCAACACAACTATTCTAATACGACTTTGGGAGAGTGCTACTAACATCACTAAGGGAATACTCAGATACTTTGTGCACTCACTCAATGGCAGGCTGCATAGACTGCTGCAAACTTTATTCTTTTGCTCACCATCCATCAGTTACTATTGGTGTATAGAAATTTACAGATATTGTCTGTTGTTGTCTAGGAAGAAACTGTGTAATCAAAGCTTATAAACGCTATTAAAAAAATTGGTTGAAATAGGTTTTTTATTGAGACGACTGGCATTACAGTACCCAGAAGCTCGCAAACATTCTCTTGGCAAACTCTGCTAACATGTCTTATAAACTCTGCTAACATGTCTGACAAACTCTGCTAACATGTCTGACAAACTCTGCTAACATGTCTGACAAACTCTGCTAACCCGTCTGACAAACTCTGCTAATGTCTGACAAACTCTGCTAACATGTCTGACAAACTCTGCTAACCCGTCTGACAAACTCTGCTAACATGTCTGACAAACTCTGCTAACTTGTCTGACAAACTGCTAACTTGTCTGATAAACTCTGCTAACCTGTCTGACAAACTGCTAACTTGTCTGATAAACTCTGCTAACCTGTCTGACAAACTCTTCTAACCTGTCTGACAAACTCTGCTAACCTGTCTGACAAACTCTGCTAACCTGTCTGACAAACTCTGCTAACCTGTCTGACAAACTCTGCTAACCTGTCTGATAAACTCTGCTAACATGTCTGACAAACTCTGCTAACATGTCTGATAAAATTGGACGGCCTCTTTCTTACATGTCTGATAAACTTGGACTGTTGCAAACAGTCTTATCCCAACTGTTGTTCTCTACCCAGGTATCTTTGTACGCAGACAGTCTCAGTCTTATCCCAACTGTTGTTCTCTACCCAGGTATCTTTGTACGCAGACAGTCTTATCCCAACTGTTGTTCTCTACCCAGGTATCTGTGTACGCATACAGTCTTATCCCAACTGTTGTTCTCTACCCAGGTATCTGTGTACGCAGACAGTCTTATCCCAACTGTTGTTCTCTACCCAAGTATCTGTGTATTCAGATAGTCTTATCCCAACTGTTGTTCTCTACCCAGGTATCTGTGTATGCAGACAGTCTTATCCCAACTGTCCGCCGTGCCCTCATTGATCCCCTTTCTGATGTCCGTGCTGCTGCTGCCCACACCTTCGACAACCTCCATCATAACATTGGACAGAGAGCTTTGGATGAAATTTTACCAGACTTACTTAAAAAACTTGTAAGTAGACACTATGTAACATTCCATCTTATTAACTCTTTCCATGCCAGGGGTGTTTCAGGGGGTTTTACACGTTTGTGCCAGACCATTTATTAAGTTTTTTAAGGGTGATTTTAATTATCGTAAAATTTTTAATAAATGTCTAAAGCTACATTGGTGTATCTTATATCAAAAGAAAGGAAATTGAATATAGAATACAATTATGGAGAAGCAAATAAAATATTATCAAACAAAAAATAATTTTCATTATAATATTTTGTGATTAATTTTTGTGTGTTAAATTTTCTTCATTTAAAATCTGAAGTCTGCATACCTGTAATCCTTTTCTCCTTTATTTATCAAAATATAAATGCCATTTATGAAATAAATGCTTTTTAAATTTTGAAAATATCCCATGTAGTTTTAAAGTTATGACAATTTTTATCTTGATTATGTCCATGGCAGAAAACGTTTTTCTATTATTTCCTTATATAGATACCAAACTGTCACCACTACTCTTTTTCCATATAATGCCGTATCATAAGGAAGAAAATCTTAACTAAATTCTAAAACTAATGTTTTATTATTGTTTTAAAATGTTTCTGCATCAATAATTCACATTTAAATTTAATAAGATAGCAATATCCGGCATATATCCGGCATCCTTCCGTCTCGCGAGACGATGGTGCATCACCGTTGGGTTGGGTTGCATTTCCTCGAGTGACTGTGCAGTCCTATCCTTGAGTGACAGTCTTTGCCACAGTTTTTACACACGAGTTCTGTGCTTCCAAATGTTTTGGCCTTTCTCCTAGCTCTTCTGTCTGCAGCCTCCTCCATTCTTCGCTCCTCGGCTACTATCACGCCCTCTTTGACAACTGTGCGCCACGTAGATCGGTCTTCTGCCTTACACTCCCAGTCACTTGTATGTATTTTGGCTGCTTTCATGTCCCTTTGACAGACATCTTTAAATCGCAAGCGTGGGCGACCTGTTTTCCTCTTTCCTGAAGCAAGTTCACCATATAGGAGGTCCTTCGGGATGCGGCCGGGGCTCATTCTTTTGACATGTCCTAGCCACCTCAGGCGTCTTTCACTAAGAATTGAGAACATGCTTTGGGTACTGGCACGCGTTAGTACCTCACTATTAGGTACTTTTTCTTGCCATTTAATACCAAGGATGCGGCGCAAGCATCTCAAATGGAAGCTGTTAAGCTTACGCTCTTGTGATGTATAAGTGGTCCATGTCTCGCTCCCATATAGTAGTGTACTGATGACACAGGCTCGATAGACGCACAGTTTGGTTTTCTCCGTTAGCTTGGTGTTTTGCCAGACCCGCTTATTTAGTTTAGCCATTGTTGCGGCTGCCTTGCCAATTCTGCTGTTTATTTCTTCTTCAATGGACAGTGTATTGGAGACCTTGGATCCCAAGTAGGTGAAGCTGTCCACAACCTCCAAGTTTTCATTATCGATATTTATGGTAGGAGGAGGTCGAGTGTCTTGGGCCATGATGTTTGTCTTTTTCAAGCTGATTTGCAGACCAAATTCTTTGCAGGCATTGGAGAAGCTTGACACGAGTTGTTGCAAACCAGATTCTGTATGTGCTGTTAGTGCCGCATCATCCGCAAATAGTAGCTCTCGAATTAGGACATCCGTCGTTTTGGTCTTGGCTCGGAGGCGGGCAGTGTTGAAAAGTCCTCCATCAGCTCTGGTATGTAACCAGATTCCCTCACTGCTATCCTTGAATGCGTATCGAAGAAGTACAGAGAAGAATATTGCGAAGAGTGTTGGTGCGAGTACACAACCTTGTTTAACTCCGCTGCTGACAGGGAAGGCCTCTGACTTAGCTCCATCGAACTGTACTGTGCCAAGCATATTTTCATGGAACTGTCTGATGATGGCAAGTAGGTGAGGGGGACATCCAATTTTTGCCAGTATTTGGAATAGCCCGTTGCGACTGACTAAGTCGAAGGCTTTTGTAAGGTCCACAAATGCAATGTATAGTGGCATCTGCTGCTCTCTGCATTTTTCCTGGAGCTGTCGTATGGAGAACACCATGTCTATGGTAGACCGACCGGACCGGAAACCACACTGAGATTCTGGATAGACGCGGGATGCTAGGCTTTGTAAACGTTTTAGTATAACGCGGGCAAAGGTCTTTCCTACAATACTAAGGAGTGAAATGCCGCGATAATTATTGCAATCACTCCTATCACCTTTGTTTTTATATAGTGTCACTATATTTGCATCCTTTAGGTCTTGGGGGATGTAGCCCTGTTCCCAGCAGAGGGACAGAATCTCGTGCAATGGTTGGAGTAAAGCTGTCTTGCCACTCTTTAGAACCTCTGGTGGTATTCCATCATTCCCAGGCGCTTTTCCACAAGCTAGACTGTCAATTGCTTTGCTCAGCTCTTCCTGTGTGGGCACGACATCAAGTTCTTCCATGAGTGGCATATCTGGGATGTCATCTAGAGCGGTGCTGGAGACTGTGGTAACTGTTGAATACAATTCCAGATAATGCTCAACCCACCGTTTTAGCTGTGCTGCNCAACTAGCTAGCGTCCTACTCACTCGCAGCTATCACAGTGCCGACTGTGACACGGATCATTCCCTTGTCGCCAGCAAAGTACGAATAATGAGGAAAAACTCGTACCACACAAAGAAAAAGGGAAGTCCACGCATCAATACCTCCTGCATGAAAGACCCTGCGATAGCGCAGCTGTTCAAAGACAAGGTGAAGGAAAGTCTCTCAAAGATGTCCCCATGCGTCACCATTGACTCCAAATGGACGCAACTGAGAGACACAATCTATACATCCGCAATACAAGCCTTTGGCAAAAAATCTCACAAAAACACGGACTGGTTTGATGAACATTGGGACGAGATGAAACCCGTCACTGAAGCAAAAAGGAAAGCTCTTATGGCTTACAAGGAAAAGCCTACACCTGACAATTTGCATGCTTTAAAAACAGCTAAGTCACTTGCCCAAAAGGTTGCACGTAAATGTGTCAATACCTACTGGCTTAAGCTCTGTTCCAGTATACAATCAGCTGCAGACATGGGCAATGCAAAAGTCATGTACGAAAACATCAAAAAGGCAACGGGCCCCTTGACGTCAAAAGCTGCTCCCCTAAAGTCCAAAAATGGAGAAATTATTCAAGACCAGGCAGCACAGCTAAAACGGTGGGTTGAGCATTATCTGGAATTGTATTCAACAGTTACCACAGTCTCCAGCACCGCTCTAGATGACATCCCAGATATGCCACTCATGGAAGAACTTGATGTCGTGCCCACACAGGAAGAGCTGAGCAAAGCAATTGACAGTCTAGCTTGTGGAAAAGCGCCTGGGAATGATGGAATACCACCAGAGGTTCTAAAGAGTGGCAAGACAGCTTTACTCCAACCATTGCACGAGATTCTGTCCCTCTGCTGGGAACAGGGCTACATCCCCCAAGACCTAAAGGATGCAAATATAGTGACACTATATAAAAACAAAGGTGATAGGAGTGATTGCAATAATTATCGCGGCATTTCACTCCTTAGTATTGTAGGAAAGACCTTTGCCCGCGTTATACTAAAACGTTTACAAAGCCTAGCATCCCGCGTCTATCCAGAATCTCAGTGTGGTTTCCGGTCCGGTCGGTCTACCATAGACATGGTGTTCTCCATACGACAGCTCCAGGAAAAATGCAGAGAGCAGCAGATGCCACTATACATTGCATTTGTGGACCTTACAAAAGCCTTCGACTTAGTCAGTCGCAACGGGCTATTCCAAATACTGGCAAAAATTGGATGTCCCCCTCACCTACTTGCCATCATCAGACAGTTCCATGAAAATATGCTTGGCACAGTACAGTTCGATGGAGCTAAGTCAGAGGCCTTCCCTGTCAGCAGCGGAGTTAAACAAGGTTGTGTACTCGCACCAACACTCTTCGCAATATTCTTCTCTGTACTTCTTCGATACGCATTCAAGGATAGCAGTGAGGGAATCTGGTTACATACCAGAGCTGATGGAGGACTTTTCAACACTGCCCGCCTCCGAGCCAAGACCAAAACGACGGATGTCCTAATTCGAGAGCTACTATTTGCGGATGATGCGGCACTAACAGCACATACAGAATCTGGTTTGCAACAACTCGTGTCAAGCTTCTCCAATGCCTGCAAAGAATTTGGTCTGCAAATCAGCTTGAAAAAGACAAACATCATGGCCCAAGACACTCGACCTCCTCCTACCAAGATAGCAATAAATACTATAATAAATCACTATGTTCGTTGAGAAGGCGTGGCCATATCTTTGTTTACAAAATAAATCAAAACAAGTTGCTAATTTTAACACTACTGAATGTAAACACAAGCTTTTTCTAAACAGAAAGGAAGTAGAAAAGAGTTACCTCTTGTTTGCAAACTTAAAAAGTCTAATGGGACACACTAAGCAACGAAATAAACTCAAAAACTCAATTCGCCGATATATCTACTATTGGCACAAAAGTGACCAGGCAAGATCGCAGATATATCGTCGATTGGCAGGGAAAGAGTTAACCTAACAGCTTCTTTTGCTTTGGATTTATACCAATACCATATTCTGATTAAATTTTGAACTTTAAGAAAACATTATTGTTATGTTTCAAGTATTAGAAATAGTCATCCTATGATGTCTCTATCTGCAGAATGAACCTTTGATATCTGAAAGAGCACTTGACGGTTTGAAGCAGGTCATGGCTGTCAAAAGTCGTGTGGTGTTGCCTTATCTTGTTCCTCAGGTAATTTATGAAAAAACATTTTATGAGATTAATTATTTTAGTCTACTATTAATCAGTGCTTTTTTTTTTTTTTAGTAATGACATAATATTCCAAAATATAAGTAAATAGCATTGAGGTTTTAAATGTGTTCAAATAATTTACTTAAATGAATAAAGAAATTTTTTAGTTATACTTTTTCGTTAGTTAAGACTATAAATATAGTGCTGTTTAAATTGTGTTTCTAGCTGACTGCCTCACCAGTAAACACTCAAGCGTTGTCGTTGCTCTCGTCTGTTGCTGGTGAAGCCCTTACCAAGCATTTGGGCAAAATTCTGCCTGCCCTGATGTCTTCTCTTAGTGGAAGAATTGGAAAACCTGAAGAAGAACAGGTCAGTTCAAGGCTAGTTTGGCCAGATTTTAGTGAAAATCTATGCTCATTTGAATAGTAAGATCTAGTTTATTCTAGAATTTAAAAAAAAAAAATTTTTTTTAAATATATATAAAAAAAATAATAATAATAATATATATATAATTTTTTTTTTTTTTTTAAATGTATATTTATCAGATATTGAGAAATCTGCATTCAATGTGCTACTACCCACAAAGCGCTAACACTAAGGGTGTTACTGTTTATATTGAAAATTATACTTTTTATTACTCAAAAAAAATGTGAGAAGTGATGGTAGAGTAGTCTGAATTGAGTTATGGTGTTACTGCACCACCTTGCACATCTAACTTAGATTGGCTAGTCATGGACTCTTTCAAGTAAAGCAGGAACCATTAGCATCTGCCTCCCTTTTGGGGAATGGCATCTCATGCCCAATAAGGAACCTGCCCACACCTTGTTTTCTAGTGAGCCACCCCCATGTTAGTGGGGACACCTGCTTGATGTTTGATGGACTTTTGTCTCAGACCTTCCCAAGGGACCAGTTAGGCAACAAGTACCTGTTTGTTGCCCTTTCATGCAAGCATTACCATCACCTCATACTGGGTGCTGAGACTGAAGATTATATATACTGGTCAATACTGTTTTCCTAAGTATAAACAGTTTTCAGCTAAGTTTTTGCATCAAAACGTGTTGAGTGCATATTAAAGCTAGCATACCAATGATAGATGTTATTTAATTAAATTATGAAATAAAATGCATTCTGGTAAATTTTATATCTGGTTTTTTAATCCATTTAGAATAACCTTCTCTATCAATGGGTCTAAGATACACTATACACTTTAGTGGGAGTTGTCCCCCTTTTAATACCATTTTTATCTCCCTTTAAAAAACTTGCCATGACAGCTTGGGTAAAAACAAAATAATTGATAAATTATTTTTTAAATTTAATTTGGCTTTTAAGATAACTGTTTCTGTTTGGCAAAATTTTGTCATATTCTTTTCTTTATATTCATTTAAGGAGTTAGAATACTGCAAATCTGTTGTTCTCTCAGTGGAAGATGACTTGGGGATCCGCACAGTCATGGAGGATCTCCTGTCTGTAATCACACACAATTCAGACGCACCTGTGTGCACAGCTGCTGTGCTCATTCTGAACATGTTCTGTGCCAACACCTCGGCTAATGTCACAGAATACTTGCCGCACCTGTTCCGCGGCTTGATTGGTCTGTTTGTCCGCACAGACGAGCGCTTACTCTTGGCTGCCTGGAACTGCTTAGATGCCATCACAAAGGTACAATCAACTGAGTCAACGTTTATTATAACATCTGGGGGTTTTATCATAACATCTGGGGGTTTTATCATAACATCTGGTGATTTTATCATAACATCTGGTGGTTTTATCATAACATCTGGTGGTTTTATCATAAGATCCGATGGTTTTTCACAAATACAAAGACCCAAAATTTCCAGCATTTAATATGAATAAGCTACATCAGTAAGCAAGGGTAAATGGTGACTCTGTATCTCGACTTCTTTCATTTTGTTTTATTGCTATTGTTACTCCCTCTGGTAATCAATAACCTTTACTTTCTTTCCCTTTTTTAATCCATTTTTTCTTCAAATATAACTGCCAAAACCTTGCAATTATTTGAAAGATATTGCATTGGCTCTGGATATCCTTGTTATATATTACATATGCGATAGAAGAGAGAATGCACCTCAGTACTTGTTTATCTAATGGATATTTGATCTTTCATCCTGGAATATTCAGAACCATTGTTAGCTCAATGACAAGTAAACACAAAAACCAAAACACCCTCTGAAACACTAAGCAAAGGGAGATTACTCTCAAGAACATGCATCCCCATGTTAAATAAAAATATTTTTAAACACCCTAAATGAACATTTAAAATAACAAAACATGCACCAAAAAAACAGAAAATTGGGTGAGCTTTTAAAAAAATGTATAGGTTGATGCACTTTTATTCACAAATATATTTTATATTAATCTGGAAAAGTTTTTTTTTGAAAATGTACATTAGGTGGTCTGTTATAAGTGTATTACTGTTACAAAATTTTTTGTTTCTTTCTACTAACAGAAAATTGATTTGACTGACACAGAGGAGCACATAGCGAGTGTCAGACAGGCCCTTAAATTCACCTTATCAGATTTCAAAGGAAAAGAGTTACCTGGATTCAGCATTCCCAAAAAGGTTGTTATCAGCACAATATTATATTATACTGAATTTATTTCAGCTACCTACTTAGATTTTCTACTAATGATGTCTAAGGACTAAAAATCTTATATAGTACTTTTTTCTGTTTAAATTCTTTTTCTGCACCACAGTATTTGACAACTTAAAAACTTGTGTCTTTAAAGGGGCTGCATTCGTCTAATAAGTCACATCCGAAAGTTTCCTGAAGTGGATGGACATTGTTGGCGTGTGCTCCTTAAAATCAAATTATAGAACAGACTCTTATAGTCTTTTTAAAAAAATGTTTAAGGAGTGTGGAAAAAGATAATTTTGAATACTTTTTTTAAAGAGTATTTTTTAAACATCAGATTGCAACAGTATGGACAGTTACCATTATAGAAGAAAGCCCTCATGTTTTAAGTAAAACAGTTAAATTGGACACTTCTGTAAATTTAAAAAATAATTGTTTGAAACATTTTACCACAGGGCATAGCTCCAGTTTTACCAATATTCCGAGAGGGTCTCCTCAACGGAGGAGCTGAGGTTAAAGAGGCAGCCGCTCTCGGTCTCGGTGAGGTCATCTCTGTGACCGGCGCCGAGGCCCTGAAGCCATCTGTGGTCAACATCACTGGACCCTTGATTAGAATTTTAGGGGACAGGTTTGCCTGGACACTCAAAGTTGCTGTGCTGGATACACTGTCAATGCTCTTGGTCAAGGTAATGAGAAAAAAAACAACAATTTCTAGTTGTTGCTATAATTCAATTCTAGACTGAATAAAACTATAAAATATACCATGATCATACAGAAAACTATACAAAATATCAAACTTGTAATTTCTAGTTATTCTAGTATGTGGCCAACTTTAATGCATTACACTTTGGCATAATGTCAATTGTTTAATTGAAACCTCTTGAAGTTTGTAATTTTATTTTCACTATTGAATCCTGTTAAGGGAAAAATAGATTCACGCCATCATTACCTGATGTTTATTCTCATTAAAACTCCAATAGTCAAATATATTCTAAGTTATTTTGTACCATTCTGATAAGAGTTGATGATGACTTCAGATGCAAGTTGGATTTTAACTTTTTAGAATTTTTTTTTATCAGTTGCCTGTCATACACATTAGACATGTTTGAAAGTCATGCACCTACTAGACATTAGTGATTCTCCATTGACATTGGTGATTCTCCATTGACATTGGTGATACTCTATTTAAACATTGGTGATACTCATTTAGAAACAACTGACACTCCATTCAGACAGTAGAGATACTCTATGTAGACTACTAAAATTGTAAATTGTTATGTATATTGATGCAGATGATCCCATCAAATCTTACAACCACACACATTGAACTAACACGTCTGTCCAACCAGACACATTGAACTAACATGTCTGTCCAACCAGACACATTGAACTAACACGACTGTCCAACCAGACACATTGAACTAACACGTCTGTCCAACCAGACACATTGAACTAACACGACTGTCCAACCAGACACATTGAACTAACAAGTCTGTCTCATCAGTGCCCCCCCCCCACCAGACACATTGAACTAACACGTCTGTCTCCCAATGCTCCCACCAGACACATTGAACTAACACATCTGTCCAACCAGACACATAGAACTAACACATCTGTCTCCCAATGCTCCCCCCCCCCACTTCAGGTTGGTGTCATGCTGAAGCCCTTCCTACCCCAACTCCAAACGACCTTCGTCAAAGCCATCAATGATCCCAACCGTACAGTCAGACTCAGGGCAGCCTCAGCATTGGGAAAACTCATCTTGATTCACACCAGGGTGGATTCTCTCTTCAATGAACTCATTGCTGGCTTCAAGAGCACAGAGGACTACGGTGTCAAGTGGGTTGTTTCACTCTTTGTTGGTTTTATCATGTGACAAGTTTTGTGACTCAACCTTGTGTAGTTTTGACATAAATAAATTTTATTATTTCCACAAGCTGAGTGTAGATAACTGGGATCAAAGTTTACATTCTTGAAACGAGACTGATGAACGATATTACAAAATATGACTCGAACAAAATATGACTTGAAATATGACTCGAACAAAATATGACTTGATATGTGAACAAATTTGTCCAGAGAAACTCAGTCGTGCAGACTTATCATCTTGTTTTCAAAATAAATGTGTTAAAATATGCAAATATTTTAAGCATGACGTATAATTTATTAGTAAAAGTTAAGAGAGTAGTGAAATGAATAATTTAATTGCTTCTCTTTATATTTCCTTCTTATTTTTATATAGTTCACTCGTTTTCACCTTTAATTTGCAATATAGTCACAATAACCAAACTTTTAAAAAAGCTTTTTGAAAAAAATCTAGCTGACTAATTCTTCAATCTTTATCAAAGCCATATTCAAAAAAAAATTCTCAATCAATATTTAAGTGGTAAAAAAATTATATCACTTATTTTTACCAGAGTGCATGGTTAAGAAAAATGTAATTATGTTGTTTTCAAATGTTGCCAGCTTTTATTTTTTAATTTATCCATTCATCTCTCCAGAGATACATTTGTGCAGGCTATCCGTGCCTGTCTCCAGGGAGCTGGCTCAAAGATTGCAGATGCTGGACGCAAGCAGCTGACCCAAACACTTGTAACCCTCATTGCGTCCACAGAAGACAGCACCAGAATGACAGCAGCTGGCTGTTTGGGCACCCTGTGTGCCTCCCTGCCTGATGTTGAACTTTCTGATCTCATGATTCAACATCTCTTAGGTAACACTTTATTGCTTATATTAAATCATGTTGGCAAACTTTTCCATTAGCTTGTAAAAACACTTGCCATTCATGTTGCTCATATCAAACCATGTTGGCAAACTTTTCCATTAGCTTGTAAAAACACTTGCAATTCATGTTGCTCATATCAAACCATGTTGGCAAACTTTTCCATTAGCTTGTAAAAACACTTGCCATTCATGTTGCTCATATCAAACCATGTTGGCAAACTTTTCCATTAGCTTGTAAAAACACTTGCCATTCATGTCAAAATTAAATGGAAAAGACGTAAACAAGGTAAGGGTTAGCGGGTCCGGTCAGGCTAACCCTTACCTTGTTTACGTCTTTTCCATTTAATTTTGTATAAGCTTGATTGCAGTCCTACCCCTCTTGTCATTCATGTCAACAGTGCTTAAAATCATAACATGAACATCTACACAATTTTTTTTTGCATACCTAACTGTTTTTAATAATTCTTGTTTTTTTACTTACTTATTTTGAGAATTCTCCATTGTGACCCCTTTTTATTTGTAACTCCTGTGAGTGCATATAGGTTACAGAGATTTATTTTCCCATAGTTTGCATATTTTATATCCATTCACTCATACAATTACGTAAAGAAATCAAACATACCAATGATTTAGTAATGAAAACTTAATGCTATTTCTTCATCACTAAAAACCTCCAGTTTTGCTTCATTTGCCACCCATCATTTTGGAAAATGTTTTCTTTCTTACAGGTTCTCAATGCTCAAATGAATTTCTAGGATAGAATGTTGTAGAATTTAAAACAAACAAAAGCTGTACTAAGTTACTAAGTAAAGTATGCATCTTCACATTATCCACATGGGTAATAATAGATCAAAGAAAAATAGATGTGTCAAGGGAAACTTTTTATGAATTATAAGACAGAAAACTTGAGTGTTTTCTATGATTTGGTTTGTTTTGAAATTTATCTTAAATATCAGGTTATAGGAGTCGTTTGAAATAGAGAGACTTAGGCATAGGCTAAATATACTGAAATAAGATTTCTGAAAGTAAAATCTCCACTTCTTTGTCAAACCCGAGAAGCTTCTTTACATTAATCAGTTTAAAATGTCCTATTTACAACAACCTAACCAGGAGCTGATCATCTCTACACAAGTTAACCATTAGCCTTACACTTACAGAACCCTAATAACTGAGTGGTCATGAGCCTCTAGTTGGTGTAGACCTACACCCCCTACCATTAGCCTTACACTTACAGAACTCTATATCTGAGTGGTCATGAGCCTCTAGTTGGTGCAGACTACAGTACAGCTCATACTTTTTTCACCTTGAGTAACTCTTTTTTTAAAAAAAATTTATAGACACAGACCCAAGCCTGGACTGGACGTTGCGCCATGGACGTAGCATGGCTCTGAGTGTGGCCCTGAAGGACGCACCAGAGAAAGTTCTGACACCATCTCTCAGGAAAAGTGTTGAATCCACCATTGGGAAGCTTGTGGCGGCCGATAGAGTGAGTTGTGTTACATAAATAGTGGTGGCCTATAGAGTGAGTTGTGTTATATAAATTGTGGCGGCCAGTGTGTGTGTGTGTGTTATCTTTGCTGATTTAAAAAAAATCTTATTTGTTGGTTAAAAATCCTCTTAATGTTTGATTTGGATTTACCAGGTGAATGAAAAATGCCTCTTAAGACATGAATATAACATGCCTCTTAAGACATGTTAGAATTTCGTGCAATTTGGAGATGAAGTTCTTGGTAATCATTTGTCAATTGATTCTTGTAGTGCAAATCACTATAATCGAAATTTGGGGGTCTCTGTAACGTGAAGACGTTGTTCGTGAAGGAAATAGTTCAGTTGCATTTTTTATTCTTGCCAACAAGACAAATGACATTACAGGTATTGCGCAGATATCACTTGGTGTTAGATTTGTCAAAGAACAAAATGGGAAAATGGTGGTCACAGAAGAATTCCTGGAATATATTCCAATTGTCGATAGAAAAGCTGAAGGTTTAGCCAACGCCATCATTAAAATTCATTAGAATTTGGATTAGATATGACAAAGCTTGTTAGTTAAGGACACTGCGGTTGTTCTAAAATGGCAGGTAAAGGAGGAGGAATCCAAGCAATAATCAGAAAAATACCCAAAAGCAGCATTTATACATTGCAGTTATCATAAACTTAATCTTCTTGTGAACGATTTAAATAATGTGAATTTTATATGAAACACAATAGGAACAATTAAATCAATGAAAGTGTTTTCCGAGAAAGAAATCAGCGAAAAAAACTAAATCAAAATGTTTGTTTGTTATGTGAAACTACATGGACACATAAATATAAATTCTGGCATATTTTTGCTAAAAATGTGACAGAAATTTTATTTACAACAATCAGTAATGTAATCAGTTATACTTGCAAATATAATTCTTTTTTATATGTGTACACTGTCTTCAGTGTAATTAACTTGCTGTGAATTTAGTTGAGTTTTATTATAACAAATTTATGACATTTTACTCAAATGTGGGGGGGAAGGGCAAATGCCCCCCTCTGCCTACGCCCATGACTGTAACATGCCTCCTAAGACAGAATGTAACATGCCTCCTAAGACAGAATGTAACATGCCTCCTAAGACATGAATATAACATGCCTCCTAAGACATGAATGTAACATACCTCCTAAGACAGAATGTAACATACCTCCTAAGACATGAATGTAACATACCTCCTAAGACAGAATGTAACATACCTCCTAAGACATGAATGTAACATACCATCTAAGACATGAATGTAACATACCTCCTAAGACATGAATGTAACATACCTCCTAAGACAGAATGTAATATGCCTCCTAAGACATGAATGTAACATACCTCCTAAGACATGAATGTAACATGCCTCCTAAGACATGAATGTAACATACCTCCTAAGACATGAATGTAACATACCTCCTAAGACATGAATGTAACACTCCTAAGACATGAATGTAACATACCTCCTAAGACATGAATGTAACATACCTCCTAAGACATGAATGTAACATACCTCCTAAGACAGAATGTAACATGCCTCCTAAGACATGAATGTAACATGCCTCTTAATGAGTGGCAGCGCTCTCGACTAGCTTACCCATGGTCACAGGTTCAAATTCATGCGAAGGCAAAGATTTGTTCCCAATGCCTAAGGCATCCCCGAGTCCACCCAGCTCCGATTGGGTACCTAACATTAGTTAGGCAGCTGGGTAATGCGTGGAACCCTCATAGCCATGGCCTGTGAACGCTGCTTCACTTGCGAACAGATCATCCTTCATATCTGTGGACTCAATTATCTTCTGCCTAGAAGGAGCGTCTGTATATCTAAGATAAAATGTCAGTGTCTCAGTTTAACGCATTTTTCCTCTATTATTTTCAGATTCCTATAAGTCTGAGTGGTCTAAGGGCGGCTGGCTACCTGTTGCAGTATCTCTTGAAGAGTGACAGCGGCTCTTCCTCTGTGGGAGAATTTGAGACAATTCTTGTTAAGGTTTAAACAACTTCTAATATTCATAACACATAAATTATGGAACAATCAATTTTCCGTTCATGGTCTTTGTTTTAAAACATTCTAAAAAAAAATCTATTCACAAACTCTTTTGTGGGACATATTTAACATTAAACAACATGTACAGATTTTTAAAATTTTTGTTTAGTGGAGTTTAGAACCCAGTAAAATCGTAATAGCTGAAATTTATGAACAAAATCTGTCCGATGTTTAAACTCAGTGATATGAATAGGACATTTTACTTTTACTAGATATTGATGGTAATTTTTTTAAACTGCCTTGTGGTTTGATGCAAGTAGGGTGACAAAGTTTCTGACCACTGTTTCTCCCCTTTGTACAACTGTTTCTCCCCTTTGTACAATGATTTCTCCCCTTTGTACAATTGTTTCTCCCCTTTGTACAACTGTTTCTTCCCTTTCAGAGTATGAAGGCCGAGTCCAACGATGTCAAAATTCTGGTGGCCCAGATCATCTCCTTCCTAGCTGACCAGCAGGACGGAAGGTTTCCTGGAGATCTGCAGCTGGTGCCAGCGCTAGTGATGGGCACCAAGGAGAAAAACTCAATGGTCAAGTCCAGCTGTGAGGGGGCCCTTGTCCATCTCTTGAGGCTGAGGAGAGGGGAGCAGTTGTATCAGGTACTGTAGTTGTATCAGGTACTGTAGTTGTATCAGGTACTGTAGTTGTATCAGGTACTGTAGTTGTATCAGGTACTGTAGTTGTATGAGGTACTGTAGTTGTATCAGGTACTGTAGTTGTATCAGGTACTGTAGTTGTATCAGGTACTGTAGTTGTATCAGGTACTATAGTTGTATCAGGTACTAGAGTTGTATCAGGTACTGTAGTTGTATCAGGCACTATAGTTAATTCTGTTTCAAAAGACGTATCATAAACATTTTTGTTTGTTAGGACAGTATTTTATTTCCAGTTGACAGATATTTTCTCTTTAGATGTACATCACAGCACATATTTCAAACAAACATTTTCATTTGATAAATTGTTTCGGGAGTTACAATGTAAACACACAAAAAAGCAGAAATTTGGCCTCCGTTAATATAGACATTGAAGCTACATTTTCACGGGTACCTGAGCGGATTTTCACTATCCGGGTAATCACATGGCAACTGGTACCCAAGTACCCGTTGACAGGCCTAATCAAGTACAGCAGGAGTTATGAGTATTGCTGGCTTGGGAACTAACAGATAAATTTCAATTTTAACAAGATGATTTTGCAGGAAAAACTGAGTTAAATGAACTAACTATATTTCAGTAACACCCTTGACAAATAACATGAACATTTCATCTTCAGGAAATGCTCTCCTTCCTTGACCTGGGCATGCAGGATTCTCTCAAGGAAGTCGTCTCCCGTTCTCTTAGAAAATTAGCTTCCCAGCCTGAATCCCCCGTGGAGGAGATCGATGACACACTCTTGAGATGATTCTTTCAACACTTTGAACAGGGACAGAAGAAGCCGATTATGTGTTTGTTTTTAAAACTTTTTTGTTGTGCCCGGCATCAGAGTGTATTTATATGATGGCAATTTTATTTTACTGCAATGTGTTAATGTCAAGAGAGAGGGAAAGTAATAAGTTTGTTGTTAAGCTCAGTGTGGAAGTGTGCCACTGAGCTGATGTTGCATTTATTGCATGTGTGACTGAAGGAATATTTGTTGAATAAAAGATTTTGACATGACAATATATATTAAAAAAATATGTTAATCAATGACAAACATTAGAGTTGAAATGATTAGAGGAGAACATTATCACAAAGCACTTTATTCAATGTTAATTTGTACATGATGGGGCAGTATTATTTGTTTAATGGCTCTAATCCTGTTAATTTTAAATAGTAGGGCAGTAATGAATTTCAAACATACACAATCTCACCAACTGAGTTTCTCCCAAATGGTAATCCTTTGTCTTTTATCATCATTTGGGGATAAGTTGTAAACCACAGACTTTTTTCTTGGGAAGGGAAGTAAATTTTGTTTAAAATATTTCAAGCTCAAAATTTTCTATTTTGTTAGCAATCAATAACTTCCATGTCAGAGATTGTCAGTGAGTTGTCTTGTCATTTGCTCTATTCATCCCAACCCTCAATGAGGCATTGTACAATATTTGTTTTTAAATTAATCCTCAAGGAAATACTGAAAAAACGTTGATTGTAGTTATGACATAAAAAGATATATTTACATTATTCTGGTTTTGTTTTTAACCAAGCAAAGTTTTGTGGGGGGTTTTTTCTACTAAATTTTCATCTGTATAAACAAAAATTCACAGATGATTTCAGAGTTTCAACTCTTTATTTATCTTGTTTGCTACATTGTAGATCAATTAAAGTTATACTGGTTACTACAAGTCAACATGTTGAATCATTCAATGTCTTATAATTATCAATTAATTTAAGATGTTTATAAATAGTTAATTCAAACAAATATGAAATAAAATGACTTGCGTTAGAACTTGCGTGATGAACACTTGTTTTGCCTACAGATATGATCCAACAGAAAGAATTTATTAAAAAAAACTCATTAAAATATTTTACCAATTTCTGCTCATTTGTTTTAAATAAAAAAATAGGTATTTAGGGGAAAGGTAGTATCAGCATTTGTATCATAATGAGGAATTTTTATTTAATTTTGTATTGAGAAAATAAATTGTCAACAAATAACTGAGACAAACATTGCAAGGCTAAGGAAAGCACTTCAGGTCCTCGTCAACACTGTTATCTTTAACAGACAGCTTAAGCTAAAAATGTATATTTAGTTTTACTCTCAAATCAAATACTTTATATGTTGGTGAATCACAATTTCATACAGCTTGAGAATAAATTTGTAAGGTTAAATACTATAGGAAAGGCCCCACTGAATCATAATTTTATGGAGATTTCTAATGAAATCTATTAAACTTACAGATATTGTGAGCTTCAAAAATTAAAACGGATACACTAATAAATTTCATGATAAAAATAAGTAGTCATAACTGATTTTTAAAATTATTTACTTGATGTACGAGGCACACAAGCGCTGCTAAGGAAAAGGCATATACTGCCTGGGTAACATGACGACGATGATACAGGAGCCCTAATCATCAGAGCAATGATCGTGGGCCCTTAAAGTAGGAGAAGATACAAAACAGAAGACTAGCAGTTCTTGGAAATGGTGACTTGATCAGAGTATACAAGGAGTTCACAGCCTCTTGGTTTTTGTGAGAAGGTGGGACACGGGCGAAACCGAATATCTGAATCTGTGGTGTTGAGTATTGAATGAAATTACATACATAATGATGTCATTGTCATGTGATGGCGTTGCTTGCAAAACACTGCAGTTGTACAAGCTTCCAAATATTTGCTACTGGGAAACACACTCTGTGATATTCTGCAAATAGACAATTTTTTTAACATGAAATAAATACATTTAGTACAACTACAAGAACCATTACACCATATCACAGACCCTTGCATATCCACTCCAAGTGCCTTGGCTGTAGAAGCATTGTCATAGAAAGTGACATACATGGTAAATTGGAGGCAATACCTACTACTACTAATTACAGTCATTCCTAAAGCTACTATTTGGTAACATTACCATGGATAAAAAAGCTACAAATTGTAACACATACCTTCTCCATTCTTCTATAGCTTTGGTCATCATTTAGAGAATGCACATACTCAACAGCAAAAATAGACCACAATTGCTGGTGGCTTCAACGGCTACTCCCCTCAATGGGGATTTAAAGAAATAGCATCTCTCCTGTTGATGTCTTATTAGAACACACATGGGGATAATTTTCAAAACCCTTTTATTAACTTCACTGTCTTGGCTTGATCTCTCTGTCGTGGTCAAACGCATGGAAAAACAAAAGTAAAAAATGACCTACTGTCCGTGATCCTATCAAACTGAAATTTTGCACATAGACTCGTGTCACCTAACAATTCATTGTATCAAAGTTTCAGATCGATTGAAAGAACCGTAATTAAAATAATGAATTTTTAGTTTAACTCTATGTAGCCGTCTGCTATGGTTGACCTCCACGGGTCACTGCGAGTTCACTCCAGCCAAAGATGACCACATCTCCATGTATTACAGCAAGGGGAGTTCAGTCCATTCAGTCTGTAAATGTTTGTTGCATGGTGCGTATTATTTTGAACATAATATTTTTAGTTATAAGGGTTTTATAGCCAAAAACTTTGTATTTACCAGTTGTTATTTTACTCTTCTTTCTTTTTGTTTTTGTTTGCTGAGGAAGGCTCCATTCAATCATTTCTTCTCTACTTAGCCTGATTGTAGTCCCACCCCATTGTAACAAAAAATATCACTTTGGAATTTAAGAACACAGTAAATTTCTACAAACCCACACTATTGTTGAGATCTACTGGTTCTCACATGTTGCTACCTACTCATGTTTCTTCATTTTACTTTTCATGAATAGGATAATCAGGACCATCCCTACTCACAATGGCATGAACCATGACCAAACATAAACAAAAGACCAGTTTATGGGTGTGTCCTTTGCCAATTAAATGCAGGGCTGACCGCATTCGCTTTCGTTTGAGAGCCAGACTAGCCATTTATTTTGGCAAAATTTTCTTGCCACTTAAGGTTGGTTATATCTCTCTCTCTTATTTAATGACCTAGTTTACAGATGGGTTCATTTAAAATCACTACTTATTAACGAGCATGTCAAAAGTTTTAATAACATTTATTATGTGTTATGAGGGTCACTAATTAATCTTGATGTATGTCTTTTTTTTTCTGTCTAGCCAAACAAGCTGACATTAATACTTAGCCCACGTCAGTAGACTGTAACTACCTAATACTTAGCTCACGTCAGTAGACTTTAACTACCTAATACTTAGCTAACGTCAGTAGACTGTAACTACCTAATACTTAGCTCACGTCAGTAGACTGTAACTACCTAATAATAATTTCATACAACTTCAATACAAAACTATCTTTTCATCAAACAAATGGACATTATACTGATCTTCTTGAGTCAGACCACTAATCTTATCTCACATTCTGATACTGAGCTTCTTGAGTCAGACCACTAATCTTATCTCACATTCTGATACTGAGCTTCTTGAATCAGACCACTAATCTTATCTCACATTCTGATAAGCTTGAGAATACTCTCTAAAAAACTTTTTTGAATACCTGAACCATCAATTGAAACCAAAACAATTTTTAAAGAGAAAAACTTAATTTCAGACACTCACTTCCACTACAGTAATAGAATAGAAAATAAAGCAACTAATTTTTTTTTATTTTACAAATTTAATTTCGTTGCAAAAATAAAAATTGTCAAAATAATTAGAAGGCCAAATTTCACCAACCATTTTTTTAACCTATTTCCTAAAACAATTATTGAATGCAACATATCAGCAGAAATTCATCATTGAACACACATTCACTCCTTTTTTTCAGTAATATATTTTTGTTATATTAAATTCACTTACTTATCTACATTGGAGGGTCATACACAACTATTTTTTCTCTTCATTCATTATTCGAGTTTCACACCAAAATATTTTATACAATTGTTTTTCACTCATATACTTGTCTATAAGTTGGCCCTAACCCCTATGTTGTCTGAATCATGTCTAACTGCTCCTTGTATTCTGTGTATAGCCGTTGGAACTTGAGATCTGCCCCGATGTTGGTTAAGTTATTTCGTAGGATTGTGTGCTTATCTATGCCCTGAAACAGTTATGTAACGAAGTTAAAGTCGAGACATAGAAGATATTTTATGGAAAATTTGATCTGAAAGCTTATTTAAAATTTTACTCAGTTAAATTTTAAGTGCACTTTTTTTAAACACATGTCCCAACTATGTTAATATAAAAATTATAGAACTTAAAGTTAGAATATTGAAGAAAGAAGTGTGAAGATTTGACAGAAATAAGAGAACTCAAAATTTATCAGGTTGTTATCATTTGCTGTAAAAAAAAATTTTAAATTAAAACTCAGAATTCACATAGTCTTAATAGTCTTAATAAAAATCTAACCAGTCCCCCCACCTACTTGTAAAAATAAACTTACAAGAATGCAATCTCAATAAATCGTTCCAGTCATACTAAAGCAATTTTACATCTTTGATTAAAATAGAGAAATTCTACAAGACTACATCTAGCTGAACTAAAAAATGAATTATCTTACACTAAATTTTAATTGCTGTGAAAGTAATCACCTATAGGAAATTTTTTAAAATTATCAGACTAGTTATTGTCATTTAAATTTCAAAACAGCAGTCTGCGTCTAACAATTTATGAATGATATTAACATGCATTCAGAGAAACAAGAGACTGTTCATGGATGTTTCTATGTTATATGTTATCTGGACACCGTTTGATGTGGGAATAAAATCAGCTGCTGTCTGCTTTTTTGGGGGGTTGTGTTGATATGAAGTTTATATTTGATTCAAATTAGTAAACATACTTAAAACATCCAGACCCAATTTGACTTTTATTTATTGTTTTAAATTTCAAGTAAAATATACAGGCTATCTTACCAGTATGTGTTGAGACCAAGCTTTTCGGCTCTTGGACTTGTAGAGTGGACCTAAAAGTTCATCACAAATTTCTCTGAGCTTGTCTTCAATACCTGAAAGCAGAGAAGCAAGTTGTCAATTTAAATCAGTTTTAGATATTTAATCAAACTGTTGCCTAACTTTAATACATCTCTCTGTTCAAATATTGGGCTTCTTTATCAAAGATAAATAAGTTAATCATTTGCATTTGGGGGTTCAATATGTTCATGAATTCAAGAAGTTGAATCTTAATCTGTTACAGACATTCATTCTATACAGAATATTATTGCGTTCAACGCTTATTCTATGGTTTGTGTCTAGTCCGGCATTCTTATTAGAGTTTTAAATGTCGATAAGGTGTTGATAAATTTGAATCGGGTACAGCCCTACTCAAAAATTTAAAAAATGACACAAGCCCGTTTCTTCACTTGAGGTCTTCATAGGTTTGAATATTATTTCTTAAAGATGATATGAAAGAAAAGCTCACCTTCCTGGGTCAAATAACGTATGTAGGTCTCCAACCAGAACAGGTATTCACTGGATGACTTGAGGGCCAGGCTCGACGCCATCTGGGACTCTAAGTGGCTCAAGGTTATTGACTGCTGGATACCAGGGTTGGACTGGAATGATCTGGATGCCTGGTCGCTGGACCTGGTCAATCAAAACATTCATGATGATTGTTTCCTCCAAATGTTTCAGATTTTAACAAACTAATAAAAAGTGACTGTAAAAAAAAGAAAAGCCTATGAGCTTTACCTAGCTGCCCTCTGTAGTGAGTCCAGTGGACCCATAGGTTTGTGTTTGACTGGTGTACACTGGTGGTGATTGGAGAAACTTTGAAGTTTGTCTTCAGCATTGCTGACTAGTACCCTGGGGAAAGAGAAATGTATTATTACTGCATGAGGTGAATGAGAAATATTCATTATTATTCTTTTTTCTCTTACAGACCCTCCTTCTATACAGAAGATTATTGTGTCCTTTGCTTATCCTTACAGTCATCAATTCTTGAATATCGATTATTGAAAGCATATGAGATTTATGGCAAATAGTAACTATTCATGTAATGTCTTTTTAATGTCTTTAAACATTTAATTGAACTATTTTTAAAAAAATTATATATCACCAATGATCATTCTTATTTCATTTGTAAAAAAATCAAATTACAACTAAACAAGATTGAGAAAAATATACTATTTTTAAAAATGCATTTTTTTAGGGCTGCGGAAATTACCGATTAATTTCTCGATTAATCGGTAAAAGGTTTTATCGATTAAAATTATTTTAATCGATAAAATAGCGATTAAAATTATGGAAAATGTTTTACATGATTTCATCGATTTATTAATAAATAATTAATTTTAATAGTTTGCTTTTTTAACGTACAATCTTCTTGATTTAAAAAAAAAAAGATTTTTAAAGTGTAAACTTTAAAATAAGAATTTTTATGCTATAAAAAATTAAACATTGTTTTTACTTAATTAACAATTTCAAAATTTAAATTCATTGACATTATATTGAACTACATGTACTTATATTTAAATTTAAAAAATGTTAATTGCCTGTTTTTGTTACTTCCCTTGAAATTTTCAGTTTAATGACGTCATAATCTTATTTTAGCTTTAATAAAAATTATCGATTAATTATTCGGTAATTTTTCAAAAGTTAACGATTTATTTTAATTTAATTGATAACAGCCCTAATTTTTTTTTAATACTTAATTTTTTTAATGTTTAAAATAATGTTTGAATTTCCGTCCATTGCATTTTGGTTGCACTCACCAGTCACCAATAGTTAGGGAGAAGCAGTAAGATTTTTTGTTGGTTAGTGTAACTAAGGGGACACCATCTGTAGTTAATTGAAACTGATCAACTGTGTCTCGCTCTGAGGAGTGAATAACAAATGAACAACACATAAAAACAAAGTTGTTGACTATAAATCCCTTATAGATGAGACATAAGTAAAAGTATTGATTATGTTGAATTTAATAACCACCGTGCGACACACTAGCATATACATTTACAGATTGGGAAAATATTATAAAAGTATGGTCAATAAAATACGCACCGTACAACAGTCTAGCACAAACATTTACATAGAGATATATAGAGATCATCTAAAAATGCATTAATTTAATTACATTACATTTGATCAATCTGAAATTTTGATAGAATACATTGCTAAGTGACGAAAGTCTATGTGCAAAATGTCAGCTCGATAGGATCATGGGAAGTGGGTCATTTTTTACTTTTGTTTTTCTGTGGGCGGGACCACGACAGACAGACAGAGAGACAAGACATGAAAGTTGATATAAGGGATTTAAAAACAGAAAATAGCAAAATGTTTTAAGTACCAAGTGATAACCAGTTCTAAGACAAATTAACTTATATTGATCTTTAATTTCTTGACTGAATCTAATTAGAGAGTTAATGCCCCTCTCGGTAGGAACAAAAATAGCACAATTGACATCATTTATCTTCAAACATCATAGAATATTTTAAATTATAAACAAAGAAAAAATGTGTCAAACTTTGTATCATTTATAAAGCACTTTATTTTTTTTTAGAATGTTCAAACATTGTAGAAGCATGAAGTACTTTACCTGACATGACAGCAAGTAGAGATTCTCTTCTGACTTCCTCCTTTAACAAGTGACAATTCCTGGAAATGATAACATTTACACTTGTCATATCTTTCAGGTTAAACTTTCATGGACTAACATTGATGAAATTGTTTTAAAAATTAACAGGAAAAGTGTTGACCTCGTCCACTTTTTTGGCATTTCTTTATCTTTCATTAACAAAGGGGTAATTGTACCAAATAGAAAATAGCTCAATTGACACATGGGATACGGTGGCCAAGTGACCTGACTTCTGAGCAGGCACACTAGAGTCAGGTCTAAGGGGATGTACGGATAGTATTACACAAACTCTAGCAGAAAACAACATAGGGACCTGAATAAAATAACATTTAAAAAAAGAAAACAACTTATGTGAGTCATCATAAGTAAAAGGACAATGGTCTTTTCTCTCTATCACACAGGGCCGATGGATTTTAAACATGCACAAAAATATGTCAAGAATTGACTTGTGGTGTCTATGTGTTGTTGTCAAGGGTGTGACTCATGGAGCTCCCAACCCTGTACACAAGAACACTTGAAGCTGAAGTCTTTCATTATGGCCAAGGGTTCTCATCTCAACTTACACAGGTTTAGTGTTAGGCTTGTAAGTCTTTCATCATGGCCAAGGGTTCTCACCTCAACTTACACAGGTTTAATGTTAGGCTTGTAAGTCTTTCATTATGGCCAAGGGTTCTCAATCTCATCTCAACTTACACAGGTTTAGTGTTAGGCTTGTAAGTCTTTCATTATGGCCAAGGGTTCTCATCTCAACTTACACAGGTTTAATGTTAGGCTTGTAAGTCTTTCATTATGGCCAAGGGTTCTCATCTCAACTTACACAGGTTTAATGTTGGGCTTGTAAGTCTTTCATTATGGCCAAGGGTTCTCATCTCAACTTACACAGGTTTAATGTTAGGCTTGTAAGTCTTTCATTATGGCCAAGGGTTCTCATCTCAACTTACACAGGTTTAATGTTAGGCTTGTAAGTCTTTCATTATGGCCAAGGGTTCTCATCTCAACTTACACAGGTTTAATGTTAGGCTTGTAAGTCTTTCATTATGGCCAAGGGTTCTCATCTCAACTTACACAGGTTTAATGTTAGGCTTGTAAGTCTTTCATTATGGCCAAGGGTTCTCACCTCAACTTACACAGGTTTAATGTTAGGCTTGTAAGTCTTTCATTATGGCCAAGGGTTCTCATCTCAACTTACACAGGTTTAATGTTAGGCTTGTAAGTCTTTCATTATGGCCAAGGGTTCTCAGCTCAACTTACACAGGTTTAATGTTAGGCTTGTAAGTCTTTCATTATGGCCAAGGGTTCTCATCTCAACTTACACAGGTTTAGTGTTAGGCTTGTAAGTCTTTCTATCAAACGTAGCACAACAACTTTAGTAACCAATAGGACCTGTGGGCAACGCTAACTTTAATTGCTATCACTCGATCTACTCTTCCCTTCTGCACAATCCCCCGGCCCATTACTAACGCAAGCACTTAAGCATCCCGATTGTTTATACCATCCCTATGGTCACAACCAAGACAGTACACAGTGACACCAACTTTAACTGTTCATGTTCATTCATACGCTGAAGATAGTCTTACCATACCAAGACTAGGTGGGGACAATCATAATGTATCTGATCAGCGATATGTTGAAGATAGTCTTACAATACAAAGACAAGGTGGGGACAATCATAACGTATCTGATCAGTGATATGTTGAAGATAGTCTTACAATACAAAGACAAGGTGGGGACAATCATAACGTATCTGATCAGCGATATGTTGAAGATAGTCTTACAATACAAAGACAAGGTGGGGACAATCATAACGTATCTGATCAGTGATATGTCAAAGATAGTCTTACCATACAAAGACAAGGTGGGGACAATCATAACGTATCTGATCAGTGATATGTTGAAGATAGTCTTACCATACAAAGACAAGGCCCTTGGTGGTGACAATCATAACGTAGTGACCCTTGCAGGTGAAATACGCTGGAGGTGCTCCAACAATGAGATATGGCATCAGTCTTCTGCCCCCTTTGCTGTAGACTGAAACTGTTCCATCAACACACGCAGCACACATGACATGGCTGGAATAAATGAACACATGACATGGCTGGAATAAATGAACACATGACTTGGTTGGAATAAATGAACACATGACATGTCTGGATTAAATGAACACATGACTTGGTTGGAATAAAATAAACACATAACTTGGTTGAAATAAATGAACACATAACTTGGTTGAAATAAATGAACACATGACATGGCTGGAATAAATGAATACATTGTATGGATGAATAGACAATATACTATAAAATAAAAGGCAATTTTCTTTCCGATCTTATAGCGATTGGTCCCTCAAACTCCTACAGACTCCCACGGCAAATCAGAAAAATTAAATCTCATTTACATATTTAACAAGTTTACGTGTACGTTCAAAGCGAGTTATTTTTTGTGCAGCTTTTTTTCCAAGACTTTATTTTTAGCGATGCGCTATCAAAAATATTTTATTGTCAAACTATGGTGCGCACATTTTCGTGTACGCATATGAAATTGGGCTGTGGCTTTTGTTTACGGGTACTTTCTTTATTTGATAGATATGTAAAAAAAAAAATGTTATAAAACAATTGTCACATGATGAAAGGGGTTTATTTTTTTAAACGTGTAAATGAAGTTATGAATTTTGTTAAATTCTGTTGTGATACATACTTTGTCATTAATTAAAAATTCGAAGTCTGTACTTAGTGTGTGAATTTTAAGTGGAAAGCGATGGCCCAAGTCAAAGATTTCTAATATAGAGATAATTATAAACACATATATTATTAAATACTATTCCTGTTGCCGTTATAAACTAGGGGATAGCCGGATACGAGGAATGCTGGATATCTAGACCTGATATTCAGATTTTTGAAACTATCCAGATTTGGCAAACACTTCACGCAGATCCAAATAGTATCCGGATATCAGTAGTAGTATGTAAGGTGCAGAACGATTATCATCTGAGAGGGGCAACCCCTCCGACGTCACTTCCGGTCTATGACGTCACATGTGGTGGGCGTGGTTACTTCCGGGTTATGGTTGGGGTCATTTCCGGTTATGGTGGGGGGTCATTTCCGGTTATGGGTGGGGTCATTTCCGGTGGGTGTGGTACCAAGATGGCGTCGAACATGTCTAAACACGTGTCCAAGATGGCGACCAAGAGGGCGTCCAAGATGGCGNAACCATAACCCGGAAGTAACCACGCCCACCACATGTGACGTCATAGACCGGAAGTGACGTCGGAGGGGTTGCCCCTCTCAGATGATAATCGTTCTGCACCTTACATACTACTATCAGTGTAGTAAGGAATTTTATAATTCAAATTAAATTAGATTACAAACAAATGTATAAAAAGTAAAAAACAATAACCAGAAATGATTTGGGATTTATAGTAAAAAAAACTTTGTTTTTAAGGGTTATTTATTATAACTATAATGAATAGTATTTTTGACATTTCTGGCCGGTCGAGACAGCTGTTGGAGGGTAGGTACAACATGCCACAGAAACGACGGCCGAATGTCCTTGGACGGGCTTTGTTGCTCGCATGACATATATTAATTAAATCAACCTTATGACTTGGCGAGATAAATAAACATTTGACTTGGCTGTTAAATAAACATATGAATTAGCTGCATTCCCTGAAGTTATTGAACCTACTCAGAGCCCTGTCACTCATCAGTTCTAACATCCAATAAAAGTTATTGAACCTACTCAGAGCCCTGTCACTCATCAGTTCTAACAATAGAAGAAGTTATTGAACCTACTCGGAGCCCTGTCACTCATCAGTTCTAACAATAGAAGAAGTTATTGAACCTACTCGGAGCCGGCCACAGCACTAATCTTTGATGTTAACATCTGATCCCATATGACCTTGCCCCCTTGCATGCACCTCAACCTGTGAACCTTGGCCGCTCCTAACTCAAGACCGTTTTCCACCTCTAGTAGAAGTGCATGTGCATCTCCCATTTGACCTTTAATCTGGAAGATAGAAAATATTGAAAAGCAGATAAGATTAAAATATTAACATGTGTATTAAATTCATATACAGGAAGTCCTCAGGTATGCCGGTCCAGACTTACAACGTTTCATGGTCACAAAACTTTTTTTTTTTACAATATTATGTATCGTTCAGTCTTTGTTTAACGATTTTTTTTGCATGTGGTAAGGAAAATTTTCTATTTTTTAAATAATTTTTTATGTCATTAACTGTAACATTTTTTTATGTTTTTTATATAGCCGTGGCCTGTGACCGCTGCATCACTTGCCAACAGATCATCTCTCATGGTCTGTGGACGCAATTATCTTCTGCATAGAAGGAGCCTCTGTATATCTAAGATAAGATAAGATAAGTTTCGGGTGTGTGGCAGAAGAATACGCTTTGTTTTGGTTTTAGGGCGAAGAAGATGCTCAGTACATACACCATTTTGGTTGTTTACACCATATCTCTCTCTCTCTCTCTGTCATGTTTTATCTTTTTTTTTTTAATTTTTCCATCAAGTGGTAAGGAATTGTTTTCTCTTTTTAAATCCCTTATATTAACTTCACCGTCGTCTCTTGGTTTTTCTGTCCATCGGATCGTCCGTCGGAAAAACAAAAGTAAAAAATGACCAACTTTCCTTCATGCTATCAAACTGAAATTTTGCACATAGACTCGTGTCACCTAACAATGCATTGTATCAAAATTTCAGATAAATCGAATGTACATAATTAAATTAATGAATTTTTAGTTTATCTCTATATAAATGTATGGTAGCCGTCTGTTGTTGACATTCACGTGTTTGCTGGAGTTCAGACTCGCCATCGGTGACCACACCCCCCCACCCGTCCCATGTAAATATTTGTCTGCGATGCATTTTACATTGATATAACCAATAATTTTAGTTCTGTCTCATATATAAGGGATTTATAGTCAAAAACTTAGTTTTTACGGGTTGTTTAATTTAAATACTTTTTTTAATGTCATTAACTGTTAAATTTTTTATAGCACTGTGCATACAGTACTTTTGCAGTATATATATTTTATTACAATGTTCTGACTTACACTGAAATGTGGGTTACCACGATTTTTAAGAACAGATAAAAGTCTTAACCCTGTGAATTCAAATCCCTTTTCCTCAAACAAATCATAGTAATAATTGGACAACTTCCATTGCTCAGTACCCCAGCAAGCAGCTGGGCTCACGGCGCTTTACAGAAATATAGTAGCACATATTTGTACATACATTCAATCTAAAACATTCATATCCTTACTATACAAAACATATAAGTGGCATGATGGTGCACATAAACTACGTTTATCAGTCAGAGAGATGTTTTCTTGTTAATTTGGAAAGTAAAGTAGTAGGAATACTCTGAATGTTAAAGGTAGAGAATTCCATTTGTTTAGAACATTTAGGACTGAATAAAAACTTCAGTTCAGTCAGCTTTGAATATCTTAGAGAGCTTTAAGGAATCCAAGAGGGATTTCAGACAGAGCTCGGTATTGTGGAAGACTTGTCACCACAGGTTAGCCAACTCACCACTTTGGTAACTGTCTTCTCAATGGTCAGAGCAGGTAAATGTAGGTCAGGCAACATGGGCATGACCCTGGCTTCACTCTGTGGACAACAACAGTAAATTGAACTTAATTAAAATCGGGGTTAATAATTTAAATGACATTGCAAGATTTTTTTTTTCAAGAGCTTAAGCAATGTTTTACTATAATAACAGCCAATTTAATTTATAAATGAAATATAGACTAAAAGATGTAGCTCATGCCTTGAGTATCTGTATTTATCTACATTGTTGGTAACTGACAATTTTTTTTTTTATTCAATATGTTAATAATTATGTTCTTTTGATGACAGAAGCCGCCCCTC